>PVIC010016880.1:0-33391 GCA_004025085.1 Thryonomys swinderianus
AGAGGGAGAGAAAGAGAGAGAGAGAGAGAGAGAGAGAGAGAGAGAGAGAGAGAGAGAGAGAGAGAGAGAGAGCAGGAGCCAAGCAGAACAGCCTCGTGGACAGGCAAACCATGGTTTGTGGGTCAAACTGGACCTCACACTCAATGTTACAAGTAAAGGTTAGCTGGAAGACAGACGAGCCAGCCTGTACACTATCTCTGTCTATTGCACAGTCTAAAAACACGGCTGCAGAGTTGTAGCAGACACTTCATGGGTATGGCCTGTGCAGAGGAAAATATTTTACTATCTAGACTTTTCCAGGAAGAAGAAAAAAATTGCTGATCTCCAACCCAGTTTCCTAGGTTATGCGGTGTCATTTCTGCTGCAAAGTGTTCATTAGCGGTAAGTCATGAAGCCCAGTTTGCGGCCCAGAGAAGAACCGGCAGGGTCGCCGTAAAGCAGCGCCGAGACGGAGCCACCTGACGGGCTGCGCCGGGGGAAGGGAGGACCCGGAGCACGCTAGAACCACGGAGAAGACCCTCTCGGAGGTGAGAGGTCGTGTTGTTAGTACTCTCGGCAGGTTAATTGAGTTGAAAAGGTGCACATGGTGGATTCTTTTTTCCAAAAACTTAGTTCACGTCACTGTCCGCGCAAGGCCGGCAAACGCAGGATTTGTTCCCCTCCAAAATCACAGCTCTTGCTCAGGGGCACTAACGCTGAAGTCATTCTGACAACATTTACAATGCTCTAATTGAACTGCCTGGGCACAGAAGAATTGCTTCTTGCTGAAGGAAAATAGCTAGGAGAATTACAAAAATGGCATACCAGGAAAAAAATACAACATATTTTCCAACTTTTGAAATGTCAGACTTCTGGGCACCAATTTATCTGACTTACATTATAGAGCTACAAACAGTCAGCAACTCTTATTTGGCCATTTTTCACAATAAAAATACATTTCTAAGTGTTATTTGAGCTCCGTAATGATTGTACAGATCTATTTATTTCTCATTTGTGTGTGCATATCATGGGGGGAAGGGTGGTTCCCTAAGTAATACCTTGCCTTTGGCAATGTTTAGCAACAAAGGAGACTGTATTATATTAATCAGACTGGACCACTTGCTTAGTGAAAAGCGTACGATCTGGATTTTAGCAAAATACAATACATTCAGACTCCATATGGAAAATTAAGCAGTCACGGAGATCTTCCTACAGAAACATGTCCTTGATATCAACTCTTCAGCTTCAGGGTAATGGAGAAAGCTGAAGGCCATTTTTATAATTGTGGAGAGATTTCTTTTGACTGTGTGACGCCCAGAGAGGCAGTGTAATAGGTAAGCTGGAGGGGCTGATCACAGGAGAAGGGCAGATCCTCGTAACTGGCCAGACATTTCACGCCGGCAGATGGCTGGTGTCTTAGGAGAGAAATGCTGGCAAAGAGAAACTTAGAGATTCAAGCCAGATGTTGTCAAAAATACTACTTTTGTCACCTATATCTTGTTTTATTTTAAACACCAATGTGAAGAGACTTCTTAAGCAATTTTTTTCTTCGATGAGCCTGTGTCCAAATAAGAGCAACGAGTCTATGCAAAACCCATCGTAATACCAGGTGGAACGTAAAGACGGCCAGTCACAGAGTAAGTGCTCTACAGATAAAGGCTGAGTGAGAGCTACCGTTTACGTAGAGCTTATACATAGCAGCCAGTGTGACGAATGCTTCACGTACATTCAACCCTCGCAGTCACTTTATTAAATCTATAATATCGTTCTCCTTATTTTGAAAGGAAAGCAAGGCTTCACAAGGCCAAGTAAGTAACTGGCCCAGATTACATAAATTTCCTTTCATTTAAAAACCTGCATTTTAACTATGAAAATCTGACCTTGAACTAAGAAGCTCTGTTCTGGAAGAGGAAGGGAGGCAGAGGGAGGGGGAGGGAGGAGCGACGCGTGGAGACGGTGTAGCCAAAGCACTCTGACGACACGCAGGAAAGAATAAGTGAATCTGACCAGATATTAGACCAGGCGAAACAGAAAAGGTGAAAACTGACCTGAGTTGTGAAGAGTAGCAGATACGTCTCCGTGACGGTGGAGACAGTCTTCCCAGGCTGGCGGGGGAGGGGAACAGACAGCGTACACCAGGTCTACATGACCTGTGGGTGGCTAGTACTGCAGGATGGGCACAGGCATCCGGGGCAGCAGCTGGAGGTAACCTGGAGAAGGCAGGAGCGATAGAGTGTGGACAGTCATGCTAATCCATTTGGAGTTTCCTGAAGAAGCAGTAGAAAATCTTCCAAAATTTTTCATGCAAGATAACATTTATTAAAGATATAAGTCGTGGTGGCCATGAAGTGTTAAAGACATTCACAAAGCAGCTTATTGAGGAAGGTGCTGTGATTATTCTTTTATTTTGCAGGTAATAAAACTGAGGTTGAAGAGGCTAAATCGTATGTCACAAGTTAAACATTCTAGAACTGTAGACATCGGGGATTTGCACATGCTCAGCCCTTAGGAGTTACAAAGTCACACAGAGCACAAGCTGGGCTGTATCTGTATTTAAGAAAACAATCACAGCAGCAAAACAGATGAAGATGAAACAAAAGATAAAGAAATTGGTTAGGAGTATATTTATGTTCACACAAGAAGTTAGATACTATATATTGTAGGATGGTCTTAGGTGTTTTTAGTGAATATTTATACAGTATACAGTAGACTCTATGTACTCTATAAATACACTCTATACTTGGGCTGGGGATTTAGCTCAGTGGTTCCAGGATCTGCCTTGCAAATGCAAGATCCTGAATTCAATTCCCAGGAACCACATACCACAATGCTGGGTGTGGTAGCTCATGCTTATAATTGAAGCATGCAGAAGGCAGAGGCAGGAAGACTACTGTGAATTTGAGGCTTTCTCAGGGCCAGCTTGAACTATAAAGCAAGACTCTGTCTAAATATATATATATATATATATGTATATATATGTATATATATACATATATATATTCAGTATACTCTATAATTAATTTTCTAATTGATGTATATTTTCCAACTTATTAAAGTCAAAGTGAAAAGCAATACATAACTGAATAGTTTGACACCAATGTGTTTCCTAGATATGTATTGTATATATGTGATGTATGTGTTCATAGGTATATTTATGCATGAATATATTCCTATACAAATTAGACAATTGGAATCACACCAAAATATTAATGCCAATTACTACTGGATGATACAATTATGAGTAATTTTTTCAAATTTCTATTATTCTTTATATATTTTTTCGAATGAATAAAAGTTACTTTTATAAATAGGTGGCAAAAGTCAATGTTATGAAATATTTTCCTTTAAGATAACCTGGATGAAATGCTATGTGCTGGTGTTGTGCTACACAACAGGAATAAAATGAGCACCCCTCCTCCTTTCACACAAACACACACAACAACTTGACAAATGAAAACATAATAAAACCAGTACACATACCAGAAAGCTAAATCAAAAAGTCAAGTTCAAATTTAATAATAATATTCACACACCACAAATTTCCTTGGTTTTATTGATGGTCTCCTAATCGTGCATTTAAGTCTAGCAGAATATTGAAGTAATTTTCTAGTTCTATTTGCAAAAGCCTCAGTAGAAAACACCATTATTGTCTCACCTTTAGGGTTTTGCTTCTCTCATTCAGTAATTTCTATGTTGACGGTGCATAATTCAATTTTGCCATCTCCAAATGAACCTTGACTCTGATTAGTAGGAATGATTCCCCTAGAAACTATAATTTTCCACCGGCAGCCCTATTTGAGTAACGAAGGCTTTTCTTAGTATACAAGAGGTCTTCCATCTGAACACAATCTCCCATGCCTTCTAGTACATTCAGGACAGTTTAAAATAGTCCTTATTTTTGTGAGTGCCTACAGACTTATGAAACCACTAGTGTGACCTCAGGAAAATTCCCCATCACGCTCACCCTTTGGTAGGTTTCCATGTCTAAGGAACACGGAAGAACCTGTGCCAGACTCACTATAACAAGGAGATCCAGGCACCAAGTGTACATTCTCAGTTGCAAATGGAGCCTCTGTGTGGGGATCTATTAGGGATATTCAGACTCCTGTCTGTGTCCTTTTAAATTAAAAGCATACTGAAATAGAGGTGGAAGTATAGACATCTATGTCTGCCCTATCATTCATTCTCTCTGCTGTATTTTTGGAATTAGGCTTCATGTTCTGTCATCTTGAATATTTTAATACTTTACGGATCTTGAACGTGTTTAGACATAGAAGGGACAGCAGTAAAATAAAGTCTTATGGCCAACAAAATCCTTTACACCTAAACTTTATTGTACTTTTTATATTTTCTTTAACACAACATGGTTCCTTGAGACTCTAAAATACACACAGCTTCCTGAAGTTGCAGGGTGTCATTTTATTCTTATTGAAGATTTCATTACTAGGATAGAGATAATTCCTGATAACTAACCATAGTGGAAATAAAATTTCACAGAACTGTGACTCTTTCTCTAAAGTATTGAGACAAACTAAATCTCTTTGTTAGAATAATTGCCAATGTTTTCTATTTGCATTCACAATAATTATGCTCTCCATTCAAAGTGACCATTATTGATAGACTTTCCAATTTTCCTAAAGATTAGTAAGTATTATCATTTCAACAACCAAGTCAGAGAAGTCAATTGATAAAATAAGGAGAAGACCATTGACTTCACATAGTTGATGTTTTCTGGCAACAGTGTTCTTGTTTGGGCATGGTCTGTAGAGATGCTGTTTCATAATAGAGGCACCATTATTGTTTTCTGTAGTGATGATTTTTTAAAAATATATAACATGTTTTCATTGTTTGCTTATTCGCAAAGTTGGCATGGTGGCACTAGCATTGATTGAAAAAAAATTTTTTTTGAGACAGGGTCTCACTTTGTAGTTCAGGCCGGCCCTGAGCTCAGTATGTAGCATAGGCAAGCCTTGAACTCAGCAATCCTCCTGCCTCTGCCTCCTGAGTTCTGGGATGACAGGCATGAGCCATCACACCTGGCTTTGAAAAATTTAATATAGTACAGGACATAGAGAGGTTTCCAATTTTTATAAATTGAGCTTAATGATTGCCTTACTTGATATAGTGACTAAAAAGTAAGCAAAAAAAATTAAGGTTTATCCATAGGCAATTTTCAGAGAAAACTGGTTACCTAGAGTACAATAACAGAAAGAAACACTGCATTGCCCTGAATTATCCTAGTTCTTGCACTATTACCCAGAAGGGATATGCTTCATTTGCTTCATCAGTAAAAACTGAATGAATAATAACTTGTTAATACAATTTCTGAAGTTCTTCCCCACTCAAATTTTTATAACAGGTATTTTCAAATAAAATACATCTACCTGATTTGGTGTCAATTATCTTATCAAATCCATTATATGATTCTCTCATTCAAATCTCCTTCTAAGATCTATTAAGTAACCCATACTCATTACAACCTAAATATCCTGCATTTATCTTTGTCACTGACACTTCCTCACAAGACAGATACCAGAATTTTCTTCTGAGAAAGAACACTAACTGTCATACAGAAATAAGCCACTGATCGCCCTGGTCTTATGGAACTCTTGACCTCGTTTCTTGCCTGAATGACCAAGAAGGAAATTCAAAAGCCTTTAACCCTCTTCATACTTAGAAACAGAATCTAAAAATATACGAGTTGGAGAGATGCTTCTCAACACTTCTGATTATCTCTAGCGATGAGATCATGGAGTCTGAGAATGGCAGCTGTTCCGGGTGCTGACCTGACGTGTGCAGGGCTTTCTCCTCACTTCTGTCGGATGCTGAACCTTCTGTTAATACCATGTTAGGGACTGAAATATATCAGAAAGCATGGAGTTTAGATCTTGGAGTTTTGATGATTTATTTCTCTTGATATTCTTGTGGTTAGGAAGTCCATTCGATTGTCTACCTTCTTTGGCTTCAGTTGACATGTATTTTGACCAGTGTGTCTCCTACTGAGGCAGAAATAATATCTTTTATGCCTCTGTGAATAGCCTTTCTTATCCTTGTGTGTGATTGCTAAGATGCCCTTCAACTATCATCACTGCAAGCCATGTGTTCTTTGCAGCAAATATAATTAAAAACTGCTCCCGGGTCTTCATAAAGTAATGTGAGATTTTTACATTTTTATGCCTGGCCTGGGTGATGTTAAAGATAGTAGTGCTGCAATGAGAAGGTAGGGAGATTGTCAAAAGATATCCTCCATTCTTAATAATGCCCTCGATGTAAATGACAGCCTTATTTGTTTTGTTAACCAGTGTATAATTAAAAGTCAATATTCAAGATCACAATAAAAATCTGTATAACTATGCATGTTGTGGGTCTGCAGTTTGGAGGGAAAAGCCATTAAAACACAGCCACGTGTAATTTACAAGAAATCAGTAATAAAATGTTTGCTCTCAACATTATCTGCAAAATGGTCTGTATATTACCAGAATAAATCCACATTACTTGGAAGCTGGAGATAAACATCCATAGGCAAAGTTCAGACCGAGGTTATCTGCCTCCCGCTCTGAACCAGGGAGTGCGATTTCGAGGAGATAAATTGTAGTTTACTTCTCCCAGTCTCAAGTACATCGTGCAGAAATGAGTTTAGTTCCTGAGAGGGTATCTGTCATATCCAAATGGGAAAGAATACCATTAGAGGTTTATGCCCATTGCAGAAAGAATACAGCTTGTGTTCTCCATGGGAAACAAAGGGAAGATTCTGAACTACTAAAAAATCCTAGATTCACCTTCTGTTCACACACACGTGAAAAGGGAAATGGTGAATGCTTTGTAAAATGTGAATTTACTGGCTGCAGGTTGATACCTTATTCTAAGGGACCAGTGAATTCACCACTCACGTATGTGAAATTGTTCGTGTGCCTCCGCCTAGAGTTCTGAAGTAAGATTATTTTTTTATATACCAGATGTGATCAAAAACTACTCAGTGTGTTTACATTTAAAGAAAATAGTTACAATAAAAGACACAGGGGCTGGAGATTTAGCTGAAGTGGTACCATGCCAACCTTGGATGCACAAGGGTCCAAGTTCAATCCCCAGTACCACCAAAAAAAAAAATTAAGAAAATAAAAGACACAATGCACAATGTCATTGAATCCCTTTCAAGTATCCCCATCGCTTCCAGTGCCCTAGTCCTACCTTTGTGTGACTCTCTGCAAGTCTGGAAGTCAACCAGAGGGTGACAGTCTTCAGTTGCACTGCTGTGGCTGCCTCAGTGTCCTGAATTGATTCAAAATGTCTATCTTTTGTGGTCATTTTGACTTTGAGGAAGAGCCAATAGTAAGGCAGCACAAATCCATTGAATAAAGTGGATGAGGACAAAGCATAATGTCTTCCTTTGACAGAAACTTCTTGAAATGTTTTTTAATTTTAAAAATTTTCACTAGTTGGGCCAGAGGATTAGCTCAGTGGTTCTGGTGCCTGCCTCACAAGCACAAGGTCCTGAGTTCGATCCCCGGAAACCACATACAAAGACTCACGCCCACCAACAATCAACACCACATACCACAGTGCCGGGCGTGATGGCTCACGCCTGTAATCCCAACACTCAGGAGGCAGAGACAGGAGGATTGCTGAGTTCGAAGCTTGCCTAGGCTACATAGTGAGCTCAGAGCCAGCCCAAACTACAAAGTGAGACCCTGTCTCAAAAAAAAAAAAAAATTCATTAGCTCATATTTGCAGAGCATAATGATGACACTCATCACAGAGAGTTTGTACATGTACATAATACATCTTAGTGTTGTTTACTTCCCCTCCTTCCCCCCTCACTTCCTCCCCCTTCCAACTCTTTGCCCCCTTCCCATTTGAAAAAGATCTCCCTTTCCTATTATGTACCTTCTACCTTGCTCTTTAAGTTATTTATATTTCAGGACATCAAGGTTGCTATAGCAGCGCAAATAAAGGCACTCATTAAAGGACTCCAGAATGCTTCAGAAAGTGGCAAAATGATGAGATGCATACATGTGTTCAAAGCAAGGAGACATATTTTGAGGGGGGTTGATGGCAACGTCTCTTTTACTGTAATAATTTTAAATGTTTAAATTCAATATTCACTTTATTTTTTGATCAACCCATACATCAGGTCTAAAAGAAAATCTAAGAATGATAAGGTGAAATACCATGGAAGAAAAGCTCATAGTAGTCTCCCTGATGGCATCACCATGGTTTGGAAGATAATACATCCCTGGCCTGACAAGCACACCCTTGGTAATAAGCTTGCACCCCTTCATCTCTGTCCGTTCAAAAAATACTCAGTAGGGGTCTCCTAAGTCTTAGAAGTAGGAAAACGAGCAAAGAAATAAAATACTGTCTGCAAAAGTTCTCATTAATTGGGTATATTGGGACATCAGAAGAAAAAAAGGTTTCTTAAAGATACCAGAACGAAGAGGTAAACTGAAAGAAGCCAATGGAAGTGGGGCAGTTCTCTGGAGGGTACGGCCCGCACACTCACTGGAGTTTGGGATGACTGAAAAGGAAATTACACTCCAGCTTCCCCTGGAGACACTAAGATGTACACACAACACTAAGATGTATACACTCCGGATTCCCCTGGAGACATTTGAGCTGAGGTCTTCCCCTTTCAGAGCTCTGCCTGGAAGTGGGCTGGTGCGCCGGGTCGACTTCCTCCTTTGCTTTTCATTCCTCCAGATTCTTGAGTATCTCTGGCTCTGCTTCCTTCATCCATCCCTGGCGCATGAACACGCCTTCCAGGAAACCTAACTCCACACGCTTCACAGACTTCTAACTAACCTGATTGGAGCGTTAGGCGCAATATGGAGAAGCAGTGGGAGAGGAATTCCCGATGCGCCCTCGTGCATTTAGGTGCATCGTGCTCCACGGGGAGCACCTGATCGCTGACGCGGAGCCCTGCTTTCGGAAGGACAGTGCACTTAGTGGAGCAATAATGTGCTTCCTCATGACTTTAGCTTCTCAACAAGGGCCACGTGCTTCCATTTCTACTGGGCCCAGCAGGGCTAGAGCTAATGGACAGCGGGTATTTGTCTAGTGTTCAAAGTATTTTACAAGAAAAATAGGACGTATTAGTGAAATGTTTGAATCAGGGACTCTCAGTAGGACTGAGACTATCCTGACTTTTACCCTTACCTGTTCATGATAGAATTTTTGGCCTTGATCAGATGTCTGCCTTTTTTTTTTGAAGTGCTCAGAGGCGGGCTCATCCACACTCCCCGAAATCTTGATCCCCCAAGCCCTGCTGCTGTGCTGCCCCCCTGTTGGCACATCGCATTCCATTCAGTTTCTCCTCTGAGAAGCCCGTTCCCCAGGGCTTCCCTCCAACCCCTCAGGAGGGCAGAGCCTCTGTTGCTCTGGGGCAGACCCGGGACACCGCAGCCTCGCTCAGCCCTCAAGATGGCTGCGTGGGCTCTGTGTTCTAGGCGGTTACGTGGTTCTTTGAGATTTTACATGAAAACAAAAATATAAACTGAAGCAGTGGGCTAGGGATGTCAGAATCACAACCACTGTGTTTCTAGTCGTCCTCAGACAACAGCATAATGGTGACACTCATCACGGAGAGTTTGTACATGTACATAATACATCTTAGTGTGGTTTACTTCCCCTTGTTAATGGAAACTCTGCACCTGCCTTCTCTCCACTGAGGGAGCAGCTGCCCCCATGGATGTCCCCCAGCCCATGAGGAGAACTTAGGGTCAGTCCTCTCTGGATCACCAGAAACTCTGTAGACCCCCACTGAATTCCTAGAAGTGACAGAAGCCACCTGAGATTCCAGTGTCCACCAAAATCTTACTCTTCAGCACCAAAAGAGAGCTTTTCAGGTCATTTTTAATAACCCCAATGATGAATAAAACTTGGTACAGATTATAAGAGGGTGACATTTCAAGTAAATATTTAAAAATCACATTATGTATAACATATGGCGAGGCTCCTCGGAATCCTATCATTCCTGGAAGTAACATGTGGTGGAGTTAAAAAGGCATCAGTAGAGAATCCTCACGCTCCTTCTTTCCTCTTTTACTTTTTTTTTAATCTGCCTCCCCCTTTATCACTCCCATGACGGCCAGTTACAGTAAAGAAGAGCACACTTCCCCGAGAAGGGTGAAGCTGTCCCCTCAGTGCTCTGCAGGCGGGGGCAGGGGATGCTTGATGGTCCTGGGGCTTCTGTTCGGCTGGGAGAGCTGCCTGCCTCTTGATGCATGTTCTCCCCGAGACTCCAGGACGGCCCGCCGGGGACTGGGCCTGCTCCTGTCCTCCGTGCACCGCCGTGCGGCCTCTGAGCCCTCACTGCTGAAATGTCCAAGTCTGGTCTCTTCTCTCAGTTGCACAGGACGCGCGGCTGCTCTGGGCGGCCAGCACCCCCACACTGGCAGCGCCCCGAGTGGACTTCGGGGGCTGCTGGCCCTTGACGCCGCCCCGCGGGCCAGGGCGTCTGTGGGCCTCGCCTCCGCGTCCTGGAACGCCTCTGCTTCCAGCCGCCTTCTCCATCCGTCCCTGTGTCCACGCGCACCGAGACAGGTTGGGGGAAAGAAAGAAGCCGTTCCATCTCCTCAGCATCATTCTGTTTTCCCCACCACTTCCCATTGCTTTGCCATCTTCATCCAGCAGCAGAAAAGATTTCTCATTCTGTCTTGGGAGGCCTATTTACATCCATTATGGTAAAAGCTCGGTTTCAGAACTCCAGACCTTGGTATTGATAGGAAAATGGAAGCTCTGACATTTGTCCATCCCCTTTCTCTCAATACGACTGCCTGTCTGGAGCAGTGGTTCTCAGATGTGGTTCCGGAACCAGCAGTATCAGTTCCACCTAGGGCCTTGTTAGAAATGCGAATATGCAGCTCCGCCCAGACCCAGCATTGGGGATAAAGCCCAGTCATCTGCTGCTTAAACCCTTCTGATTCCGATGCTCATTAAAAGCAGAGAGCTTCTGCTCCAGGGAATCCTGAACATGCTCTCTAAAGAAACTCAGAGCTTATCAGCAATCTCTTTTGTTCTGAGTAGGACCTGTCCTTCCCCAAGTCAAGGAATGCTGTAGATTTCATAGGTAGGAAACCACAGGAAAACAAAAAGCAAATTTTTCTTCAGTGAAAAATAGATCTATTTTATACTTCAGAAGCATCAACTTTTTTATCTATTTCCTGACCGTAAAGAAAGAAAAATCTTTGACAAATCTATCAAATTCTCAATTTCACCAGAATTTCCTGTTTCCATAAATCTATCCCTCTTCACCACTGACTGAAAGCATATTTATTCCAAAGTTATTCACAGCTCTAGACTAATACACTACTAGAATCAGAGAAATAATATATTATATAGCATAGCTAATATACAAACTTCTTCCTGATAATCTTTAATTAAGGTCCACTGAACTCAATAGAACTGCATTAATAAATAATCGTGGTGAGGTCTTCAAAACTCAGAAGGATTTCTGGATCAATAAAAATAAAACTCATCAAGGTATTCTGGATGCAGTTTTCATTAATGAGTGTACTTATGTTATCTTCTCCTGATCAATAGTTTGTCCCCGCAGGTGTAGTTAAAATTCACATGGCAAATGCTGGCTTAATTGTTGGCCCCTCTGCGGGTTCACAGTTTTGACTCAGGAGAACATTCCAGTACCTCACCAAACCTGAACACAACACCTCACTATGGGCATCACTAGGAATTAGAGTCTTGTCCAAGAAGAAACAGAAAAGTCAAGATTCTGGGTACTCACCAGGGCACTACTGCAAATAGAAGGGTGCTACAGGTATTTTCACTTTTTTTTTACAAAGTGTTATGATTATTATTATTTTTATTTTTATTTTTTTTGAGACAGGGTCTTGCTTTGTAGTTCAGGCTGGCCCTGAGCTCACTATGTAGCCCAGGCAAGCCTGGAACTCAGCAATCCTCCTGCCTCTGCCTCCCGAGTGCTGGGATTACAGGTGTGAGCCACCATGCCCGGTATTGTATGTGGTTACCGGGATCGAACTCAGGACCTTGCACTTGTGAGGCAGGCACCGGAACCACTGAGCAAAATCTCCGGCCCGAAAGTGTTATCAATATTGGTACATTGTATATACACATCATGATCACATCAATATTAGAAATTTATACCAGTATATGACATGATTTAATTCTCATTTTTCCCCTTTCCCTACCCACCCCACAACCACCCATCCCCTAAATACATAAGCTTTGTTTCCCTTTTTTTATTACCATCATATTTTTTCTTTACCATTCATTACTCACCCATCCAGGTATTTTCACCTTTAAAGAGTAGGTTCAAAATCTGTTAACTGGGCATGAATTACTCTCAATTTCAACATTGGCCTCACTTCCTGCTAATGACCTAATGTCTTTGCAAACCTTGGTTTTCAAAAGCCAGAATCATATAAAATCAACATAGAACAAGAAATAACTGCATCACTCAGTTCAATGTTAAGCTTTGAGGACTTGTGCAGTGTTCACTGAACACATAATCAGCAGTGGTTACTTACATTTTTGTCCTATTTTTTTCATACTGTAACAAGTTGTTAGGACATACATATTTTGTACAGTTTAAATTGTTTGGACCTAAGCATTTAACAGACAAAAAAATATTAGACTTTTGCCCTAGAGTTATCCTGAAAGAAGAAACTTTATGGGGATAGATAGTGGTTTCTTCTGGACTGTAATTATATCAACAGAGGAGCTGAATATTCACCAGGGAAGGCAAAGGTTGCTGGGAGCCAAAGGCTGTCGCACTCATAGACAAGGTCAAGGACATGTGGTTTCATCTCCCATGAGCTTACATTTCTAGTGCAGGAACTGTTTCTTTCCATCCTCTGACATAATGAATTTTCACACATCAACCTCCTCCATCAGACTGAAAGTTCCTGAAATTTTTCTTGTTCTTCTATTTTCCCATCACCTTATTTTGCAGACTCTCTGAGATCCTCCCTTGGAATTATGCAGCTTTTAGATTCAGGTCAAGGAAACATTTTCATACTCTCCCTAATCTATACTTGGCACTTGTGGATTGCAGGGGCCTCAGCGTGTGTGTTGAGGGTTCTTGCTACCACCATAAATATGTGTGTCTGATGAGACACCAAACTCTAGGGTATTTTATGTTTGAGCCTTAGGTCCTGTCTTAGTCCATTTTCTCCTGCTGTAACTGAATACCACAGATGGGCCTACCTTCAGTTTACGATTCAAATAAAATTAAATTCATCTCAGAGTCCAGAAGTGAGCAGAGAATCCAGTCCCAGACTAGCTAATCAGAGTACCACAGCCATTCATGTCACTGGTAGGGTCAGGGATGAATATATAACCCCAACAGTTCCAGTCACAGCCCACATACATGACTGACTAGGATTATTGGAGAAAATTCCTTCATTACCCTGGAATTTCTAACCTTGTAAGATACAAGCCTGATGCTGCTTGTAATACATCTACACACACACACACACACACACACACACGCACACACACATATTAAGGCAACAGAGGAAGGCAAAGCCAAAAGGTACTGAGTGATTTATCCTTAACCTCAACTTTTAAACACTTGAATCAACTTGTGCCTCGAGACTATTTCTTGTTTTGTTTTGTTTTGTTTTGTTTTGTTTTGTTTTGTTTTTCTTGAGACAGGGTCTCGCTTTGTAGTTCAGGCTGGCTCTGAGCTCACTATGTAGCCCAGGCAAGCCTGGGACTCAACGATCCTCCTGCCTCTGCCCCCCGAGTGCTGGGATGACAGGCATGAGCCACCACACCCGGTGAGACTATTTCTTAAATACAAGGCAAAGATGTTTCCTTTACATTTTGGACTTTTTGGTTTGATCAGAAAGCTCCACTTAAAACAAATGTCACTTAACAACATGTTTTATTTTCTTTTATGAGAACACCAAGGAGATAACAACAATTCTTGTTTGGGTGTGACACCAGGTGGATTAGGGTCTGGATATTTCAAAGAAGATTTGGATTTTAGAAGACATTTCTTTTCAAATGCACTTCAGTGTTGCCTTCATTTTCATGATTTCAGTCTATTCTTACCATTGATGATCCACTATGAATGATAATGTTTCCCTCCCTTCTCTGTCTCCAAAGAAGATTACAGAAATATGACAAAGAAAGAGGAAATTATAGAAATATATAGGAGTTAGAAAAAACTTTGTTAAAAGTTTTATCCTCTTTCCATTATTATTATTATTATACATAGCAAACCACTTAGCAAACCCACCTTAAATTCTGCACGTCTTTGCTCCTCTACTTCCATAGGAAGCAAAAGGACTAAACTTTCTAAAACAAATCAAATTAGAAGGGAAAGAAATTGTGCATCCGAGTTAAAATAAAGGCATGGGTACAAAAATGAAAGGCATCTTCTGAGGTACAAATAACTAGGCTAAAAACAGTGACAAAAAAGTTAAGCACCTCAGTAAAACAGAAACCAATGATCAGAAAGCAACACTGGGTAGTAATGCCATTAGTTCTAGACAATGACCTGTCCATCAAGCACTCCGAAATTCATGAGCACTTGTCTACTGACAACACTGAGAACTTCCCTTTCATGAATAAACCCAAAAATCCATGCTGATAATCTGGTCATCTATAAGACTACTACAATAAAACCCAGGAGAAGGAAGGCTTAATTTCTTATAAAAGGGAAGTGGAAAGTGGGGTTTTAATTACAGAAGCTGTTTTGCTTATTTGGGGGATTTCCCCCTCTTAAAATGAACATAAGGCTGGATACACTGAGCAAGGGTTTCCTATACTTGACTCTTGGTTATAAAGTAACAATTTTTAATATTTAATAGTGTTGATCTCTGTTTTTTCTATAGCTACTTAAGATTTGAAGAAAGGTTTTATTAAATTCCAAATGGAATGGGCTTCTTGAATAACGTTAACGAAGTTCTTAGGATATAAAGCTATAATAGATTTCCGCTTAAATGTAGCAATACAAAGGGATCTCTGAATCCTGTGTGCAGTGGACTTGTCACTCTGTCCCTGTGAGAGGCAGACAATGCCAACTGCATTTGCAGACGCTTGACACGCGGCCCTTGGAACTCTCTTGTTCATCAAAAGATGAACACACAACAAGAAAAGCTGTATGAGCTTTAATCCTGAAAAGCCCAAATCCACCTTGAAATAAGTTAAATATCTCTAGATACTAAATGATACAATCACAACCTCTATCACATGAAGGGAGAAAACAGTGAACAATTGTTTTTCTACTCCTCCTACCAAACACAGCTATAAACTCTGGTCATTTTACCTAAAGCAAATTTAAGGAACAGTGAAAGATGGAAGGACAAAGGCAGATGATCATCATAATTTGAGATGCAGGGAACGTCGCAGTGGGAAGTTCCCTTCAGTGTTCTCTTTGGGGTTTCACCTCCAATATTCCAAATCTGTCACTGAAGGAGCCTGTGATTCAAAACTGCTATAAGAAGAATCCAAAAAGTCACCCCTTGCCCCAGATTCTTCTCTGAAGAGTTACTATGCATCAAGACAGAAAGCATTTATAAAATGAGGACTTTACTTCTGCCACACAGCACAGAAAACACAACCTAAAGTCCAACAGCAAAGGTTCACTAGGTAGCCTTGCCTTTATCTTTGCAAGACTGAAACAGAACTCCCCAAACTTTCTCCTGGAGAGGCGTCAGAGGGCAGAGCAGAGAGCTAATGTTTTCAGGCACAATGGTTGTCACCTGCCACTCACTCCTGCAAGTATAAAGTGGGAACCTCCTTCCATCTTCCCCAGAAGTAGCAAGAGAAGCTGCTAAAAAAAAAAAAAACCCAGCAAATAAAATTCAGAGTCTTTGTAACCTAAAACTGAACATGTCCAGATTTTAACTAGATATTATTTATCATACTAAGAACTAAAGAGATTTCAAAATGAATTTTTAATAATCAGTAAATATGAGCACCATATTTGGCATAGATGCCAAAATCATCTGAGAAAACGTTTACAGCAACTATCACACACACGCAAAAATAGTTTCAACTAGCAATTAAGAACACTCTTAGCTTGCCAGGCGTGGCGCCTCACACCTGTCATCCCAGCGCTCAGGAGGCAGAGGCAGGAGGATTGCTGAGTTCGAGGCTTGCCTGGGCTACATAGTGAGCTCAGGGCCAGCCTGAACTACAAAGCGAGACCCTGTCTCAAAAAAAAAAAAAAAGAACACTCTTAGCCAGGAATCTCATCTCAGTGGTTCTAGCGCCTGCCTCACAAGGGCAAACTTCCAAGTTCAATCTCCAGTACCAAAAAGAAAAAAAAATTCATCACACACACACACACACACACACACACACTCTGAAAGCAAATAGAAAACATTATTTCAGCAAAGGTGTTCTCTTCAAAGAAATAGAAGATAAATACATAAAGTTGGAAATGGAAAGCTTGAATAACCATAATGAAAGCCTTACTGCATGAGCAGAATCAGAAGAGGTAGGATAGATGAAAGAATAAGTAAACCAGAAAAAAGCAACAGATATTACCTAATCCTAGCAAAAAGGAAATACATCTAAAGCCCATGGAATTACAACAAAAGAGATGGGAATGACATTGATGTTATTGGAATTTCAAAGGAGAAGATAAAGAAGCCAAGGCTGAAAAAATATTTAAACAAGTAATGGCTGAAACTTCCTAATTTGATGAAATACATCAACCTAAAATCAAGAAACTAAGCTTACTGCAGACAGGATAAATCCAAAAAATTCACATCAAGGGTATTTTTCTAATGGGATATGATTTAAAAAATACTATTCTTTTTCCATACAAAAGAATTGTAGGTAGCCTAAACAAACCAGATTATTTCCTTACGGTTCTGGATGCTATAAATCCAAAACCAAGGCAGTGGCAGGTTGAGTTTCTGGTGAAAGATTTCTTCCTGGCTTTTGGATGGCTCCTTTGTGCTGTCTTTGCATGGCGTTTCTGTGAGTATCAACAGCAAGAGAAAACTCTGATGTCTCTTCCTCTTTTTAAAAAGATACCAGTTCTGTGATATTAGAAGTCCACATTCATGATCTCATCTAACCTTAGTTATGTCCTTAAAAGTGTCAACACAAAAATTAGTCAGATAGGGCCAGAGATTTAGCTCTGTGGTTCCAGCGCCTGCCTTGCAAGTGCAAGGTCCTGAGTTCGATCCCAGTAACCACATACAATGTTGGGCGTGGTGACTCACGCCCACCAGCCATCAATACCACATATCACAGTGCCGGGCATGGTGTTTCACGCCTGTAACCCCAGCACTCAGGAGGCAGAGGCAGAAGGATTGCTGAGTTCGAGGCTTGCCTGGGCTCCATAGTGAGCTCAGGGCCAGCCTGAACTACAAAGCAAGACCCTGTCTCAAAAAAAAAAAAAATTAGATAGCCATGTTGAGCTGCAATATATGAATTTAATGAGGGATGTACATAATTCAGTCTATTACACTAAGAAATATAATCAAACTTTTGAAAACTAGAGACAAAATATACCTTACAAATACCAAGAGACAATTATATTTTAAAAAGAAATATAAGTTGGATGACAATGTATTTCATATCAGCAACAGTAGAGGCCAGAAAGAATTCCTATACTGGTGCTGGAAATAAAAATGAAATGTCAAAGCAGAAACTCACACCCAGGAAAATGAAGATGTCAACAAATGAAAGAAAACAAATAAAGTTGTCTCTAGCAGCTTGCCTTGTAATAATAAAGTTAAAGGAGATTCTTTAAACAAAAAGAATTATAAGAAAAGAAATTATGGAATATTGGGAAAGAAGACATAGCATGGTAAGCTACAGTGATATAATACATATTGATATGCTGATGTTTATATTGATCTATTCATCCAAGGGTACTGTGCTGGTTTCATTGCTTATGGATTTTTGGAAAATTATAAGCTTCTGAGGATGACTCACCCATATGAGTCTGCACTGGAGTGCTGAAGAACTAGAAACCCAAAGACCAATGTCCAAAAACAACAGCAAAAGCCAGCGTTCTTCATAATTGGCACACTTCTTTCCTCTTTAATTTTTTATTCCATCCAAGCATTAAGCTTATTGGCTGGTGCCATGCACGTGAAAAATGGGTCTTTTCTAATCAGTTTGCTGGCCTACATGTCAACCAACCAAAAACACACTCAGAACTGTGCTTTAATAATGTAGTGTTTGCTATACGTCCACTCAGGCAAATATATCATGATTAACAGTCTGATGAAGCCTCTGACTTCATCTGTGCCTGTAATTTCAACTGCTCAGGAGGCAGAGACAGTAGGATGGTGAGTTCAAGGCCAGTCTGGGTATCAGTGAAAGAAAAGAAAGGATAATACAATTTTATAATGGACAAAAGTGCAGAAGACCTCCTTCCAAAGAAGATATACAAACAACCGATATGCACCTGAAAAGATGCTATGCAAATCAAAACAAGAGACTATCACTTCACACCCACTAGGAACACAATAATGGAAAAGATTGGCAAAAGTATGAATTCATTGAAAATTCCTTATATTGCCAGTGAGCATGTAAAATGGTACAGCAATTTCTAAAGAAATTCTGATACATTCTCAAACAAACACAATTATCCAGGCATTCTAAGATCAAAGAATTACAAATATGTATCTATATGTCAATGTTCATAATGACCTTATTTGTAAAAGGTAGACTAGAAATAATCCTAATGCTCTGATCATACAAATGATGAATGAATAAGCCAAATAGATAGATCGATATAATGGAACATAAAAAGAAATGAATTACTGATTCATGCTAAAACATAAATGAAATTGAAAACATTATAGTAAATTTAAAAATCTAGGTATAATATTTGATAATTCATTTATATAAAATATGTATAATTTTAAAAGCTAGAAACAGAAGATAGATTAGTGGTTGCCAGGAACAAGGGGAAGAGATGAAGGAGTTATGATTAATAATGGATATGGTATTTTAGAGGAAGTGATGAAAATGTTATGAGATTAAAAAGTTGTATAACTTCAAACTATTGAATTATATACTTTAAAAGGAAGAATTTTGTGGTATGTGAATATATCTCTAACTTGAGAAAATATAAGAGTTGCTAAATTAGGCTACATAGATTTCAGTACAAAGAAAATAGCCATGGCCAGAAAAAGATGTGCTATAATAATAAAAATAGTTAACCAACCAAATCCCAAGCCACACTAAATGAGAGTACATCAAACAGTTACCAAATATGAGAAACAAACACTGATAGAAATGAAGGAAAAATAGACAAATCCATAATGAGTTCTGGAGATTTTGACTTCCCTCTTCAACAAGGAGTATGATAATTAAGTAAAAAATTAGCCAAAATACAGAACTGAGCAATAAGTAAAACTGAAGAAACATTTACAGAATTCTATACTCAATAACAGCTGTCTGTATAATCTTTTCAAGCATCTACAGAATATACAGGTTATGGTTTATATTTAGATGTCTCCCAAAGCCTCATACACTTACAGGTGAGGCTTTTGGAGGTGACCTATTGTGAGTGTTTATTCTGGATCATGAGTGTGTAATGCTGTTAGTCCACTGATTGGGTTAGCATATTTCTGGGTGGGGACACTGAACCTATTCAAGAGAGAAGACCCAGACTGGATGAGAGTGACATCAACCAATAGGTTTGTGGCCTAGAGGCAATAAAAACAGAAAGAACAAGAAAATCTCACTGCTTCCTGCCTGCCATGCCAAAGACTGTTTCTCCTTTGCTTTGCTCCTCTGCTCTGCCACCCTGCCTTGCAGTCACATGACCATGTATTGAAACCTCTACAAACTGAGATAAAAATAAACTTTTCCTCATTGACTGCCTTAGTCCTGTCTCACTGCATGGAAAGGGCTGCTCAAATATGCATATGTACAGTGACTAGCAGTGACCTCAGAGGCCTCCATGGAAAAATGCACCAATGGATGGAGCAGAAGATACAGTGGATTCCAGTGGCTAGTGAGTTATTTGGGTTCAAACATTCCCGAGGAAAGGGCAATTACCCAGGAACCGTCGTGGGGGAAGGATCAATTGGGCTCTGAACTCAGAACAACTGCTAGCGCCATCTACTGGTACCCAGTGTCAGGGTAAGTCAGAATCAAGTTCAAATTGGCAAGAAGCACACAGCTGGGAACAGAATATATCATGTATAGGTTCAAATTCCCTATGATGAGTGTTGTCATTATGTATGTCTAAAATAAATGTAATAATAAATGTTTTGCTTTTAAAAACAAAGAAAGGATGGCTCACGCCTGTAATCCCAGCACTTGGGAGGCAGAGACAGGAGGATTGCTGAGTTCGCGGCGGCTTGCCTGGGCACCATAGTGAGCTCAGGGCCAGCCTGAACAACAAAGCGAGACCCTGTCTCCAAAAAGCAAAAAAAAAAAAAAAAAAAAAAAAACCAAAGAAAGGAGCCTGAACTTCAGTAGAACTAAAGGTGCAGGCTTGCCAGGATCATCCACTGTCTGGCAGTAAATCTATGGTGGCTTGCTGGGATCAATCAATATGGATGTGGGCTCTGTCTAACCAATTTATCTAGCAGTGATAGCAGAGATACACTTTAAAGTGGATTTCCTTGTTCTTATTTTGTTCTTTTTCTCTCTTCTTATTTTTTTTTTCTTGAGTGTCCTTGCTTTTATGAGTGTGAACACTGTTTTCAGTTTTTTGTTGTTGTGCTGGTCTTCTATTCATGCTTAGATTTCTTCCTTCTCTTTTTCCTTCCTGTGTTAGTCACATTTCCCAAAGTTTGTATAATCTTCCTGTGTCCTCTAATCTTGCTTCTAATCTCTTTCTCTTTTTCAATTTTTCTACTTTTTCTCCTAACCCTTTTAAAATTTTCTCCCTGGAGGGTAAAAATCACCATATTGAAGACATATTTACTGTATATAATTTCCTGGTTTATTTCAGATTTTGTTATATAACCACACATATAGTTAATATATTAAGGCTAGCAAATTAACAGTTACCATGGTTTGTCATTTTCTAGGCTGTGTTTGATGCTATTATTATTGCTGATTATGCTGCTTTAGCAAAGGTAACATAATTGTTATAATCAGTTGCTTTTCCTAGTATGCCAAGATTGAGATTGCCTAAGCATCATTAACAATACTATAGGGCAGTGCCATAGAACCAGGAATTAGGACAAATAGGCAGCAACCTCTCATTTCCAATAAATTGAAGAGGTAGGATATTGCAATAGGCTCAAAACCCAAAACTCTGCTACATCTAGAAGACATCTCTGAGAAGTAATCATTACCTAGGGGTTCTAAATAGTGGCAATAAAAATCACTTACTGTAAGTAATTTACAAGCATCAACCAAGGAATTAAACTTTTAAAAAATAGAAATTGAGAAGACATTTAAATAAGATGAAATCCCAGATTTCCAGCTCACTAGGGCAAATGCTGGGAACAGTGAAGTGGAACAATTCAGAAGCTACCCACCTGGAGTCTCTAAAGTAGTAACAGTGGACATCTACTATAAACATCCAACACAGGAATAAAATACAATCCATGAAACAGATTCACACAACTATACAAGAGCTTAAAAATTCACTGAAAATATATGCAGCAGAATGTGCCAATGAGATAACAGAATCTCAGATACAGAAGATAGGATTGTTGTTAGCAATCATGAGAAGAAATGTTTTTTAAAAAATAGTAAAGGATAATGAAAAGTCAATCCCAGAGCTATTAGATGATAAAAGAAAGAATTACATTGATCAGAGTCAATCAAAAAGAGATAACTAACCAAAAACAAAACAAAACAAAACAAAAGAAACAAACAAAAAAACGTGCTCACAGAAGTAATGACAGAAAACTTTCCAAATAGGGGAAAGTAATTTGACATACAGACAAGCAAGGCATATAGAACTCCAATTAGTCCTGGTCAAAAATAATCTATACCAAGCCATGTAATCGTGAGGATTCCAGAAATCCAACATAAGAGCAAAATAACAGAACCTGTTGGAGAAAATACACAAATCATAAATAAAGGAAAGCACAGAATCACAACAGACTTCTCAACACACACCTTCAACTCAAAGAGAACATGGAGTGAAGTATTTCAAGCCTTAAAGAAAACAATCCAACCCAGATTGATGTACAGTTACAAAACTATCCTTCAAATTTGACAGAGAAATAAAGTATTTCCATGAAAAAGAATATTTAAATTCATAACCACTAAACCAGCACTCAAAATATTCTGAGAGGCATTCTAGAAAGAGATAACAAGGAATCCAATTCCATGAACCCAACAGAATAAATCTACCAGGCAAGGCAAGCAATTAAACAGAGGAAAATGAATGAACATCAGAAAAATAACATCGCAGGGATACAAAAACATCTGTTATTTAAAATATCTATGTTTGTGCCGGACGTGGTGGCTCATGCCTGTAATCCCAGCACTCGGGAGGCAGAGACAGGAGGGTTGCTGAGTTCGAGGTTTACCTGGGCTACATAGTGAACTCAGAGCCAGCCTGAACTACAAAGCAAGACCCTGTCTCAAAAAAAAAAAAAAAAATCTATGTGAATGTCCTCAATTAACACTGGCCAAATGGATCAACAAGCAAATTCCAACAATATGCTGCATATAAGAAAAACATTTAATTCAAAAAGAAATTCATAGACTGAATGTCAGAAGATGGAAAACAATACTACATCCAACAGGAACTCAGAAAAAAGCAGGGGTAGCTATTCTATTTGCATACAAAGTGGATTTCAAGGCAAGACTAAGTAAGAAAGACAACAAAGGTCACTATAGACTTATAAACAACCCAAGAGGAAGATATGACAAGCATAAATATACATGCACCAAATACCAGCAACTCAACTGTATAAAAAATATTAATTGACATGAAAAATCAAATAAGTATTAGTAAACAGTGGGGAACCTTGATATCCTACTGTCACTAATAGATAGATCACCTAGAAAAAAAACAATAAAGAAATATCAGAATTGAACCAAACTTTTAAACGACTAGACTTAGTAGGTATATACAGAGTATTTCATCCCAACATCAGAATAAACACTCTTCTCGGCTGCACGTGGGATGTTCTCAAAAGTAGACCACATACTAGCTCATAGAACATGCTCAAGTAAATGTAAAGAAATTGAAAATATCCCATGAATATCATCAGACCATAATATAAAGAAATTTGAACTGAATGGCAAAAGAAACCATAATTTCATGAACACATAAAAATTAAATAACATCCTCCTGAGTAATCAATGTCAAAAATGAAATTAAAGAAGAAATTAGAGAGTTTCTACAATGAAACAAATGCTAATGCAATATACCAGAACTTATGGGATACAATGAAAGCAGTTAAAGGAGGGAAATTTGTAACAGTGAGTTCCCATATCAGAAAACCAGAACAAACTCAAATGAACAACCTAATGTTGAACCTCAACCTTCTAAAAAAGAAAAAGAAAAAGAAGAAGAAGAATGTTGTGATAAAAACAGTATAGTATTGGGGGGAAAAAAGACCTGAGAATCAGTGGAACAGATTAAAAGAGGCCAAAACAACTTAAAACATATGCAGACACCTTATCTTTGATTAAGGAGCCAAATACCTTCCCTGAAAGAAATATACCTCCTTTAATAAGTGGTGCCGGAGAATCTGGCTTTCCACACACTAAAACTAAACCTGTATTTTCCACCGTTCATTAAACTAATATTGAAATGGATCAAAGATTGAAATATTAAAAGAAACTAAATCTGCTGTAAGATAGAATAAGTAGAACTCATGAAGACAGGGTGTCACAAAGACTTTATGAACCAAACCCAGAGTGCACAGGAAATATCAGACAGAATCAATAAATGGAATTTCATCTTACTAAAAAGCTTTATCACACAAAAGAAATCAGCAGCAGAGTGAAGAGGTAACCCTCAGCGTAGGAAAAAATTTTGCCAGTTGTTCCTCAGACAGAGGACTAATATGTAGAATATACAAAAAAATTTATAAAAACTCCCAAAATGTAGAGACCCAAACCAAAATGGTCATCTGAAGTGAATAGATGCCTCTCAAATGAAGTAGAAATGTCTAATAAATATATGAAAAATGTTCAGCATCACTGATCATTCATGAGATGCAAATAAAACAATAATGAGATTCTATCTCACTTGAAAAAAATGGCTACTCTCAAGAAATCAACCAATAATAAATGCTTGTTGACTGTGGGGAAAAGATACCTATTTTTCATGTTAGTGGAAGTGTAGACTGAGAAGAGAGTTGTGGAGATTCCTCAAAAAACTAAAATTAGAAGTTCCATTTGACCCAGCTATTCCCTTTTGTGGTATCTTTCCAAAAGAATTAAAAGGATCAAACCACAGTGATATATACACATTCATGTTTATAGTAGCACAGTTTGTAATGGTTACATTTTGGAAACAGCCTAAAAGCCATCAAATGACGAACAGATAAAGAAAAGGTGGAGTGTTTTTTTTATACAATGAGTACTACTCTGTTATCAAGAAGGGTAAGTTTCCAACATTTCTAGCTAAATGTATGCACCTTGAAACCACATTCTGAAGTGAAATCGATCAAACATGAATGTTTATATGCTACATTGTTACTCGGGTGTGAGAAATGAAAACTGTGAATAAGGACCAAAATATATAGTGGATATTGGAAAATGAGAAGAAAATGTTCAAATGATAAAGGAAACAAGTGGAGGATGAGGAAAGGAAAGAAGAGAGAAGAAAAAACAGAATAGAAGGAAAAATGGAAACAAACCTTTTGTAAAAAAGGAGGGTGAAAGAGGCTAAAAGGAGGGAATGGGAAAAAAAGAAGCAAGGCATATCATATAGAGGTATAAATTCCCTGTGAAGAATGTTATTATTATAGATACCTAAAACGTACCAATTTTTTTAAAAGACTAGGAATTTTCAAATTATAAAACTAACCTCCCACTTCACCAAGAAAAGATCAAAGTAAATACAAAGAAATCCAGAAAAAGCAAAATAATTAAGATGACAGCACCAGTAAGTAAAATTGAAAACAGACCAACAATGAAGAAAACCACTGAAACACTGTGCTCCTTATTTGCAAATGTCAATTCGACTGCCAAACTTAAATAGCGACTGGCAAAGAAAAAGACAAGACACAAATTATCAGCTTCAGCATAAAACAAACGGCATCACTGAAAACTCTGCAGGCACAAAATGCATGATAGGAAAATGCAAAAAACAACTCTACACACATAAATTTGATCATTACTAGTAAATCACCTACTGCCTCAAATACATAACACACACGCATCCTCGAGGACAGTTAGGGTGGAGTGTCAGCATTTGGGGCTGCGGAATCTGCCCTGGAGATGAGTATGGCTCACTTCCAGGTGTGTCTGAGTGGGTCATGGAGGACCGACTTAGAGGACCCTGTCTGGTCTTCCACGCCCTGCTCTCTGGCACTGTTCCCAGGCCCTAGTTCCCGGGTGTCACGAGGTATTTACCTTTGTCCACTGTGCCCTCGCACCGTGATACTCCTCCCTTGCAGCCAGCTGAGTATGGACTCGATCCCCTGACAGTGGGAGCCAACATAACTCTCTCTTCCATTAAGTTGTGGGCGTCGAGCACGGCGTTCAACAACAAGAAAGCTGATCAGAACACACAAAACCTCTCACAGCTCACCTAAGAGGAATTTAGATTTGAATAGCCCCACAACTATTAAAGAAATTGAATTTATCATTGTAAAATTCCCCGGAAGATATCTTTAGGCCTTGTTCATTTCATTGAGAATCATACAAATATGTAAAGAAGAACAAATACCAATTATACGCAACTTCTCCCAGGAGAGATAGCTACATTCTACATACTACTATTTACAAAACTTTCTGAAATTAACGAAATTATATAAATGGAAAAAATATTGCTTTCCAGCAGTTATGAAGAGGGTAATAGCCAAAGGAAAATAGATATGACAGTGAAAAGGCAACATAGAGAATCCTGAAGTGATGTACATGTTGTTTTTTACTGTATCAATATCCTGTTTTTAATATAATACTTTAGTTTCAGTGTGCCTCTCTTCAGGGAACTAGGCAAAATATACATGATAAACTGTAAACGATTCTGTGTTTTGAAGTAAGTACAGCTGAATATCCCAAAATAGTCATAATTATCTCAAAACAAAACTTTAATTAAAACTACTGTTCATTAGTATAAATGTAGCCACCTGCTAATGGTAGAAGTACCTGCAAATTGTATGTTTAGCTCTTGTTTAAAACAAAGAAAATACAATGTGAGTCTAAAACATACTAATCTATGTACAAATTAAATTCTTAGAGTCCTTAGTATAGTCTCAGTTACAAGGCCAGAGATTTGAAATGTATGGATCCGTAAGCGGTCAGTCCAACAGTTACTTAAAATGGTTCCATTAAACCACAGATTATTCCCTCTCTTCCTTTGTTAAGTTATTGGCAACTAAGTCTGTTTTCTGGATGACCTATCATAAAATACACATGCAATACATATCGCCTGATGTTTCTGTAATTAGTACTGTCACAACAGACGTGTTGATACACATCTAAAATTTGGACAAATGGGTTGACTGACGAGACCTTACAAAGCAGAATACACATACACACACACACACACACATGCTCACACACATGCACATGTACACACACATGCACAGAGCCTTCTCAGTTCTTCCCATGCCTGTCTCCCGGGGGAAAGAGTAGTGAGAAGCCACATTTCCACATTTCTCTCCAGCCGATACTGCCTTGCTTACCAAGCATGCAGCCCCTTTATTTATTTTATTGAGTTATTGATACACGTTAGGTAGAACTTACTATGATCACATTCCTCATTGAGAATTTGTACCTGCACATGATGTGTCTTGATTCTTACTTTTTCCCGTTCCCGCGTCCTCCCTTCCATCCATCCCCTTTAACCTCTGTTATGTATCATTCTAGAACTTCAGCTCTGCTAAATTAACACTTGCTAGTATCTTTTACATTCGTACTGCATGGTAGGTACTACGTTGAAGACACTTTTAATATTCATAATAAACCTAAATATCATGCTCTCTTATTATCTCCATGTTACATTTGCACCCTCGGGAGGTCAAATAACCTGCCCGGGGTCATGTCATTTAAGGGGGATCCCGGGATCATACTAAGACCTGCCTGGATTCAGAGCTCCTATCTTTCACCACTACAGCATTTTAGTGATTCTCAAACTTTGCTAACAAACTAACTAGGCAAATCTTTAAAAATCTTGATGTTCTGTCATACTCTGCACAATGAAATCAGAAGGCCTGGAGAGGAAAGCGGTTTCAGGTTTTCAAAGAGACCTCCAGGTGATCTCAAGGTGTGGCTCGCTTGCCCCGCTAGCCGGCCTTTCCATGAAAGGTTTGTCTGACCGGAAGCCTCCCGTCACCAAGGTCCGTGCGCAGAGCTCCGCCTGCTCCACGTCCCGGGCACTGGGGACTTCTGTCTCCTTGAAGCCCGTCATTCTGAACCTGGCTCCTAGAAAGTGCTTAGAATTTCTGGATTTCCGAGGAGACTCCTGAGTTTAAACTAACAAGGCTCAGCCCCTTTCTTCTCTGGTGTGACGATTCCGAATGAGGCCTTTGCCATTAGCTGAGCCAATATTCTGTGGCTACAACGGAACACGTGAGCCCGGACATTTCACGTGGTTTAGTTTCATGAGTTAAAAGCTCAAGATGTGGCAGCCACCGGTGTTCGGCCTCCAGGGGGCCCCCTTGGCTATGACACAACCTGCCAGCTGGATCTCAAAGGGGCCGTCCTGGAGGTCGCCGCTGCGACAGAAGCGCGCTCTGTAAGGCCTGCGCGACGCCCTCCCCGAGCAGCCCCGAGGACCTCATCTCTTCCACCCTTCAGCCCATTTCACCGCCTCCAGGGACCACGCCCTGGCGCAGGACCTTTGCGGGGACACGCTCAAACCCACGCAAATCCCCAAGCTCAAACACAGCAATATGGGAACCCACACTCTTGGGGCTCTGGGACTTTGGAAGCCAAATTTGAAAGAGACTTAGAAACAGCTCATCGGAATGGACCCGTTAGACAGTACAGAATGTTACAAATAGCCAAATCCAAACGGGACGGGGAAACCACTGGTTTTAAATACACGGAGAATTTAGCGATGACTTGGAAAGCCTCTCAGTGTGAGGTGTGTATCAGTCAGCTGAGCTCTGTAATTTGGAAAAAGAGTATAGATTAAAAAAAATGAGGCTTAGAGAAAAACCAAGACCTTACAGCTTATAAAGGGTGATACAGACCTTATTGTATCCTGAAGGATGTGGCTATCATGAGGACATATGGGATAATGACCAGGAAAGTTATTTGCTTGGTACCTGCTCTGTGCATATTTATCTAGGCGTATTTCTTCCTCCTTGTCCTAGCTGCTCAAGATACTGCAAAATCAGGTGGTGATAACAGATAACTACTGGGAACAAAACTTGGTAAACAAGACAATAAAGATAGGGTTAGAAAGAGCTCACAAAATTCACCAAAAAAAGAGCTAATCAAAATAGGTGTCTATGGGACTGGAGATACAGCTCTGTGGTACAGCACTTGTTTAGTATTACCAAGGCCATGAATTCAATTCTCCGCATCACACACTCACAGAGAGAGACAGAGAGACAGTGAGAGAGAGACAGACAGACAGACAGACAGACAGACAGACAGACAGACAGAAAGACAGGGGCAGAGAGAGAGACAGAGAGATAATAAATGCACATGATCCAAAATAAGTTGACTATTCGGAGGAGACAGAATTTAGCTACCACTCCATTTGAATCCAAATTTAGTACCAGTCTACAGGAAGCCTGCAGAACATGGGGCACCCTGGTTGTGTACACCTGCTTCTCAGCCCCCTCCACACACAAACCAGTCTAACCCGTTAGCTGGGCCCTGGAGAGACCTGACGTCTATAATGCGGGCAACGCCCCCTTCCCAGTTACTCTATAAGCCAGGAAGCCCCATCTCACCGAAGTCTGTGCTCTTACCCCGAACAGCGACCACACGGCCTCTTCAATTTCTCAGTCCAGCACTGTTGGCAGACTTTTCTTTTACATTTAAGCAATGAAAAAGTCCTTAAATTATATTTGTTTCCTAAGACCTGAATTTCTCTGGGCTGGTGGTGAGAAAATGAAACTGTGTAATGGAAAAGCTTTGTGAACTGTCTTCCATCCCCGACTCTTTCTTCGTCCACCAAGTTCAAGTCCTCACTTTCCAACTGTGGACGATATAAAGGACAATCGTGGCAAACGGAGAGTCAGGATGCCCTGCAGTCAGCCTCCTGCTGTCCTCCTCTGGCCAAGGCTAAGCACGCTTGCATCTCATGGGCCCCCAGAATATATCTGCTTTTTTTTTTTTTGAGACAGGGTCTCGCTTTATAGTCCAGGCTGGCTCTGAGCTCACTATGTAGCCCAGGCAAGCCTCGAACTCAGCAATCCTCCTGCCTCTGCCTCCCGAGTGCTGGGATGACAGGTGTGAGCCACCACGCCCGGCACTGTGGTATGTGGTTTTCATTGTTGGTAGGCGTGAGTCTCCACACCCAATATTATATCATTGTATGTGGTTACCAGGATCGAACTCAGGACCTTGTGCTTACTAAGCAGGCACTGCAACCACTGAGCTAAATCTCCGGCCCAGAATATATTTGGTATAAGGGCAACTTAGGCCTCCTGCAGTCATTTGGGTCTTAAATTCCCCCCAAAGGCCTTTGTGTTTGATGCCTAATCCTCAGAGTGGCACTGCTGGGAGGTATATTAGTCACTTTCTCGTGGCTGGGACAAAATACCTGACACCTGCAGTCTGAAGGAGGAGATGCTTATTTAGCTCGTAGTTCACCGTGTTCAGTCCATAGCTGGCTAAGAGGCCTATCTAGGAAAAGCTGTTTAACTCATGGCAGCGGGAAGCAGGGAAACAGGAAGGAGCGGACTGAGAGATGTACCCTCCAGGGGACACCCCTCAGCGATCAAACCCTCCTAGCAACACACTCAACCATGGGCTCATCAGTGGATTAAACTTCCAACTAATATACTGCCACCATTACCCCACCACCTTCCAGAAGCCCCGTTTCTGAACACATGATACTTGGGGGGTGGTATTTTAGATGTAAACCATGGTGAGAGGAAATGGAAACTTTAGGAGATGAGGCCTACTGGAAGGTTTTACAATCCCTGCAGACTTTGCCTCGGACGGTGGAGATTTCAATCCTTTCTTTTTTCTGTGTTTTGTGCTACCCGACCGTGAGCCGATCAGTTTTGCTATACACGCTCCCCCACCATTATGTGCCACCCTAGACCCAAAGCAAGGGGGCCCCAAACATGGCTCAAACCTCCAAGACTATGATGAAAAATAAGCCTTTGTATTAGTAAGTTGATCATCTCAGGGATTTGATGCAGCAACGAAAAACCTGAGCAACACGCTCCCCAAGTGTGAAAGCAACAGAACCACAGAGACACGTCCTTAGGTTAGAGGGCAGCTCTTCGGAAGGTGCCCGACACAGGCGCTCCTCAGGGACACGTGGCTCCCCGCAGTTCCTTCAGCCCCGTCTCTAAGGTAGTCACTTCCTGCTTCAATTATGCCCGTTTCTATAGAACACAATGAATAAATCTTCATAAGACACATATCCATGTCACTTTCACAGTAGAATTAATAAATTAACCAATATTTAGTAAGAGAAAAATCTGTCTATCCTAAAAGAAGTGCACATTTCAGAATTTATATTCTTCATCCTAAAACTTCAAACCAGCATGTATTCATTACTTATCACTGAACAGCACATTATCCAGAAACACTGCAATTTCTTAGCCTTGAAGAGTCAGGGACCCAGAGGCAGCCGTGCTGGGGGCTCTGCACCAGTGCGTGTCGCTAGGGCTCCATCCTCTACCACTGACTAGGGGAGCATGCAGGGCCAAGCTCACTCCTGGGGCTGTCAGCAGGCCTGTGCCTAATGTCCCTTAGCTGGAGACATCGCTTTCTTGCCACATAGGCCCTCGACGGAGCACACACAGCTTGTTGCCCTCGGAGCAAGGGCTGTAAGAGGCAGTGAGAAAGAGAGCAGCCTGTGAAAGCCATGGATTTTTGTAACCTAATCTCTCTCTCTCTTATCACTTTTTCCTATTTATTGGAAACCGTTAAGTCCAACCCATCGTCAAGGGAGAAATTATGTAAAGACATGAATGTTGAGAAGCAGAATGTATTGAGGGCCATCTTACAGGATAACTAACACAGACATCCTATTCACACTGAGCACACTTTCCTGTTCTTGTGTTACACAAGTCTTGCTAAACAAGTCTTTTTACTAAGAAAAAACAAAACAGCTTTGAGGTTTGCTCTAAGAAGCACTTGCTCTTGAAGGAAAAGTCCATAAACTAAGGCCACTTATTTAAAAAGACTAGCACCCTAGCCCAGTGCAGGCATGCATGCTCCTGAGCTCAGCACTCTGGGAGACAAGGCAGAAGGATCACAAGATTGAGTCGAACCAGCCTGGACAGCTTGGTGAGTGAGCGGCACCTCATGTCCAAATTAAAAGATTTAGAAAGGGAGTAGGGAAGTAGGCCAGCGTGGAGGTTGGAGTCTCGATCCTCAGTCCTGGAAAAGAAAACCACCATCTTGCTTATCAAGATCACTTCAAGGTCTCCCTCATAGTGGCCACCGGTCCAGACCAGTCATGTCAAGCTGAACATTTTCTTACAGCAGTGAATTGAACAATAAGCTTTTCATGATCAACAGAGTGTTCTGGAGCCTTCTGAGATATCAAGCGTTGATCACTTCGAGCGCAAAAAGAATTATTTCATCTTTCAACTGCTGATGAAGTATTACTCAGTGTATTACTATAGAATTATGGTAATAGAAGTATTACTATAGAATGACAAATTATTCTCATCAATGTCTTTCTAAAATAAAAATGAAGTAAAAACAAAATTATAATTAAGTCTATTTAAAAAACTATTACTCTCAATCATCTTACTTAAAGATATACCTTTAATTAATGGGCATCAAAAGTCCAATGAACACCGATAGCTTCTACATATCATTCTGCTATTTCTTACTTGTTCAATGGCAGTGAGACTTTCAGGGTCCCTCCGTACCATCACAGGAACAGAGCAGTTGAAGAATTCCTAAATCTTTCCCTACACAGGCAAAAACTTCAAAGGATCCATCACTTACAAGAGACAGTGTTACCTACGTTGTCAAATTCAATTCATTCCAAATTCATGTACAGACATGATAAACTTTGAGAACCGAACATATTTTCCTCGAGAAAATAATGGAAAATGAAATACTTGGTTCTGAGGCCCCCAAAATTACACTTATATATTGACTTCAACGAATTCTGCAAAGATTTGTTTTCTTTAGGTCTATCGTAGTCTCATCGTTTTCCTCTTAGCTTTACTGTTGGTATCACTCTCTGGAGCCATAGAGTATTTTACACAAAAGAAGTGCAGGGGAGAAAAAGCACAATGAGGAGGCTTGTAATGCACTAAGGCGAGCTCTGCGCGTTCCGGCCAAGACTGGTCCTGGACACATCCCTCCTTTGGGTCCTCAGTGAAACTCAATCCTTGACTCACTCTCACCCACTGCGTGTTTTTTCGAGTTGGGTTTTCAGTTGACCACGCGGCAAAGTTGCTAACACCTGGCAGACATTTTCCCCAACTTTGCTGCTTGAGTCGCAGAAAAGTTTGAGTTTGGTCTGACAACCAAGGTATCACTGTAATATTCTCTCACATCTCACAGAACGTTACCTGCGGGTTTCAGTGTTTTTAAGCTATTCTTTGATATATTTAGAATCCTTGGCTTTAAAACACATTTTTTTTTCATGAAAAGGAAAATGTTCATGCTCTCTTCTCTGTATTCATTGCTAAAAGCAAACACCACAGTGATTCCAGCACTTAGCTCTACGGGGTGGGTTTTCTTGCTGTCATTGCTGGCTTATGAAAGTGATATCACTTGTGCGCAAATGAGAGTTGATACTTACAATTTTAACCTGTTTGGGAAATCCATTTAAAAATAATCTGACTTCTTTCAGAATGATTAATTCTTTTTCTTTTTTGCAATACTGAGAATCGAACCCAAGGCCTTCACACTGAGCTACTTCCCTGCCCCTTTTTATTTTTCATTTTGAGACATGAGCTCACTAAATTGCTAAATTGCCCAAGTTGGGATCAAACTTGTGATCCGCCTGTCCCAGAGTGCTCAGACGACAGGCATGGGTCACTACTTCCGGCTTCAGAATCTTACTTTCCAGATTTGCTTCAGGATATTCGCCTTTACTGGATAGAAGTTTCTCTTCTCCCTAGTCTTCATCCTCACGCCACCCTGTAACGTGCAGTGATGATCGTGGAGAAAATGTTTTTAATATGTAAGAAAGCCTTCCTCACATGGGCTATTTGTCTTCTAATGATGATGAATGCTACTCGTCTAATGCTCAACTAAAATATGGATTTTATAATTTGGTTATTATTTAAACAGCCAC
>PVIC010016881.1:0-33364 GCA_004025085.1 Thryonomys swinderianus
GGAAAAGTGGGTAGGGGTACGTAAAAAGAGGCAAAGAAAATATTTGATGGTTAAAAAAAGAAACAAAGCTTATGTATATGGGGGAGCTTGTAGGGAGGGCAGGGGAATGAGAAAAAATGAGAATCAAGATGTACAGGTACAAAATCTCAATGTTGAATGTGATCATAATGTACATGTAAAATGTACCAATAAAATCAATTTTTTTTTGGAGACAGGGTCTTGCTTTGTAGTTCAGGCTGGCTCTGAGCTCACTATGTAGCCCAGGCAAGCCTCAAACTCAACAGTCCTCCTGCCTCTGCCTCCCGAGTGCTAGGATTACAGGCATGAGCCACCACACCCAGCCAATAAAATCAATTTTAAAAACAGGTTTTGAGTAAAAAAGTAGATTGGGAGCAGTGCTATATACAGTAGTTGGACAAAGGAACACTATGCTGCTCTGTCACTTATATAGTAAGTGTCAACTAAAAGAAAAAAGGAATTCCAGGATTTGATTACCTTCAATACGTACCACAATAGAATGGTAAAATTAAGAAAGCAACTCATAAAGTCAACCCCTCAATATAGAGAGCAGTGGCTCTCAGCTAGTCCCCTTAGAACTGCTTGGAGGGCCTATGAGCCTCTGATGCAGGCAGGGGTCTAGGGTAGAGACTAGGAATTTACACTTCAAAACATGTAATATTGATCCTGCAGGTGCAAGGACCACTCTTGATAATCATATAGGGTTAAGATAACAAGAAATAATAAAAGGCCTTTGGCTTGGACCAATGAAACTCATTAATAAGCTGAGGACAGAAGTTTTAGAATAGAGAGTACCATTGGTCTACAAATATTGAAATGCCCACCATATACCAGTAACTGTCCTACCTGCAGGAAACATGATAATAAGCAGAACAAGAAGGATTACTGCCCTCCTGCAGCTCCAGCTCCAGTAGAAAGGATCTGTGATGAGCAGCGATCATGGATCATATGTGCTGCAAAGAAAAATAAACTAGGTGAGAGAATAACAAGTGGACAGGGACGCTGTCAATTCCAGGATTGAGCACCTGTCTGAGCTGTGAGGACAAGGCTGGAATCAAGGGAGGGGTGAGTTGCAGGCCCATTCTAGACAGAGAAATTACAAAGCTCAGAGTGTTCCTTCTGTTGCTATTATATGTCTCATGACTGGTTTCCAAGACCAGCTCTCATCAATGCAGCTAGTGTTGGCTGGAAACATTTGATGAAAAGAATACAACACCTCACTTGCACACACTAAGGAGTGCACGCACAAGTCCTAGACCTAACAGGAACTAAATTCACAGACCACCAGTGGAATCGGCAAGGAAATCAAATATCAGTATGTGATATTAGTGTAATGTCATTAAAAAATAATACTGTCTTAATATTTGGACAAATATGGAAATTATTAGTATATTATCTACAGAAGACAGTGAGAAAGCTGTTTTTAAAAGAATGAAGTCAAAATGCAAAGCTGCAATGCTCAAACATTTAAAATGCTAAACAAATAATAAAACAGCAAATGTTTAGCACCCAGAATGGCAAATTCAAATCATTAACCTAGTGAGAGATGAAATAAAATTATCATAGATATAATTTGAAAACATTGGTGCTATTCAGACGACTAGAATGAACCAGTAATGTGTGGCTGGGATAGTGACGTATCTTTCTAGCCCCAGCACTGGGGAGTCATTAAGAAGGTCACAGATTCAAGGCTATCCTGGAATACATAGAAGTTCAAGGCTAGTCTAGTATGCAAAGCAAGACCTTGCCTCAAAAAAATTAAAAACAAAATAGAAACATATGGCAGAGAAAAAGCCTTTTGAAAAGTCAACATTGTCAAACTACAGGAGGAGAAAACATAAATATCACAGTACATCCTTAGTGTTGGCTATGTAAAGAATAAAAAGATAACTTTTGATTTTAGACATTAGTTTAAAAAGTTTGGCATTTAGGGGCCAGAGATTTAGCTCAGTGGTCCGGCGCCTGTCTCACAAGCACAAGGTCCTGAGTTCGATCCCAGTAACCACATACAATGCTGGGCGTGGTGACTCACGCCCGCCAGCCATCAATACCACATACCACAGTGCCGGGAGTGGTGGCTCACGCCTGTAATCCCAGCACTCGGGAGGCAGAGACAGGAGGATTGCTGAGTTTGAGGCTTGCCTGGGCTACATAGTGAGCTCAGGGCCAGCCTGAACTACAAAGCGAGACCTTGTCTAAAAAAAAAAAAAATTTAACTTAGTTGAGACATGAAATACATGAGAAGAGTTAACTTCAGGAGACCTTTGAGCAAATCATGGACATGGGCAAGGATAGGAAATTAATTTTGAACTTCTGATAGCCACATTTATTGGTATGAATATTGTTTACTATGAATAATATTAGCAAAATTTACCAAAAAGCAGATACTATAATAGTCTAATAGTTTTAAAGTAACTTTTTAAAGATAATATTGAATTAAAACTTTAAAGTTTACTTTTAGCTTTCCTATTGCTGATACAAAAATATTTGACACCTAGAAGATAAAGAGAAAGTTTTATTTGGTTCACAGTTTCAGACAATTCCATCCATGGTAAGATTCAGCCCAAGGCAGAATTAACCTACTAATGAGTACAGTTCCCCCTGATCCAACCACTTCTTCAGGAGCCTTTTAATCCAGTCAAATTGACAATGAAATTTAGCTATTACATTCCACTTATGATAAACATGGCACCCAAAACCATTTCCTTAAACTATTCTTAATCTTCAAATACAGATAACAACAAGGTTATAATTGTACCTAATACGATGTAACTAACCTGTATGTAAGACAAAAATGCATTAATCCTTTTCACAAGGTCTCAACACCAGCATTGCTCAAAGTCCAAATCAAAGTCTTCTCTGAGACTCAAGGCAAACTCTTAGCTAGGAACCCCTGTACAATTTAACAATTAGTTACATACATCTAATATATAATGATATGCAGTAAAAATTCTTATTCTAAAGGAATAGGGTAATAGAAGAGATTAGGAGCAATCCCAAAAAAAAGTATCCAGCAGGCAAACATTAAATCCAGTAGCTCCATGTCCAGCAACTGAGGCACACAATAGTGAGATGTGAGTTCCAGAGCACCTGGGAATCTCAATCCCAGTCTTGTCAGTTGTAGCTCACACAGCATAGGCTGGTTCTGCTCACTGACTGGGGCTTTCTTCAGCAGAGGTCCATGTTCCTAGCTTCAATCCCACAGCTTCACACATTCACTTAAGGAGTTCCTTGCCTGGTTCTGAGACCTTATTTTGATATTTGTGTGGAAGCCTGCATGACTTCATAACTCTTGCGTTCTATATGCCAAAAAAAGCAGCCTCACAGGAATGATGCCAAGTCTGATGCCAATATGAGCAGTAGCTGAGCCTCTGAGTGTGTGAGTGGTTGACTGTGGTAAAATGAATCTTGTGGAAAACAATTCCCTAGGTGGCCCTTTTCCAGCAGGGGGACCACGCTGTCTTCTGAAAGAAAGGTTTTCACCGCTGCATTCCTGAGCTGCCCTTAAGGCATCTTTCTCGTGTCTTAGTTCAATAATCAAATCCACCTGTGGTTTTTGCCAAATTTAATAAATATAGCTTCACATGTGATTTTTATTTATTGTTACAAAATACATTTTGAGAGTAGGAAAATGGAACCTAATCTGTTTTTCAGTTCACTTGATTTTTAAGAGGTGTGGACTACCATTTTCTCTTCATCTTGGACCTGACAATGTTCAGAACAGATGTGGTTTTACCAAAACAGTGGTGAGGCCTGGGTCTGAGAAGATAATATAGGCTGAGTAATCACATCTTTTAAACTGATCAAAGAAGAAAATGAAGTTATTAACCTCTATCAGTTGGGAATAATAAATGGCACAGGAAGTATTAAAAATAGCAGGAAAAAAAAACAAAATATAAAATCATCTTGTTGGGGTAATTGGGTTATTTTGTACTTAAAAATAAGCATTGATACTTAACTTATACTATATGCATCCTAATGCAAGTGTAAAAATAATTAGAGGGCCAGGGATTTAGCCCAGTGGTTCTGGCATCTGGTTCACAAGCGCAAGGTCTTGAGTTTGATCCCCAGTATCACATACTACAATGCTGGGTGTGGTGGCTCACACCCATAATCCCAGTGTTCAGGAGATAGAAGTGGGAGGATTGAGCACTGAGTTCAAAGCTAGCCTGGGCTACATAGTGAGATGACTCAAAAACAAAAATAAAATTGAAGAAAGTAAAGGAAAAGATCTCTATCATCATATTACTGGATTTTCTTTTATTTATTTATTTAGTTAGTTTTACTTTTTTTTTTTTTTTTTACCTGATACCAGGGATCAAACTCTGGACCTTGTGCTTGCAAGGCAGGTGTAGTGCCTCTGAGCTAAATTTCCAGCCCTGGATTTTCTTTTAAATGTACAGGAGAAAGTGTGGACCTAAGGGAAATAATAAATTGGACTTTATTGAAATTAAAATTATAGTTTATTTTCCTACTGTGTCAATTTTAATATTGAGATCTTTTCTATTCTCTCAAACACTTTATTTTTTAAAAGGACTTGGTAAAGCTTCTCTCAAAACAATATATATTTAACAGGAAAATATAACTTTAAATGGAACAGAGTAGGTGGTTTTTGGTTTTTTTTTTTTTTTTTTTTTTTTTTTTTGTGGTACCAGGGATCAAACTCAGGCCCTTGTGCTTCCAAGGTAGGTGTGGTACCACTTGAGCTAAATCCACAGCCCCAGAGTAGGTTAATTTTGACTGGAATAGTTATTTTAAACATCTCATCACCCTTATAAAATACTCTTTGTTAACAATCTGATATCTTTTTCTTTTGGTAAGAGTATTCTTAGGTTTGTGAAAGGTGGCTGTACAAACACAGCTTCAGAAAATACCAGCCTCAGTGCACAGACCTCGCCACTAAATGCAGGTTTGGTGAAACCAAAGAAAGTGGTAAATGGACCCAAAATCATTCCAAGAGCAATTTCTCAGGACAGAGGCATGGCGCCAAGAGAGGTATGAAGCAGCTCAGTGCTGACCCAGGCAGCAGGAGGCAGAAGCCAACTGCATGCATCTGGCTCATCCAACACTTCCATGTGCCTGTGCCCCTGCCACATGCATACATCTCGGTCCACAGCATGCTCTCAGGTGCTTCCAAATCCCTGCACCACATCCTAGCAGGGAATTACCAACCCAAATGGTCCAAAGACTGCCTGGTCCAGGGCTTGGTCCAAACTGTGGGAGTTTTTCCCACCTGATGGCCAAGGCAAGACCTACAAGGATATACACCAGAGAGCAGGTCCACAGCTATTTTTCAGCCTCCTCCGTGAGCCTAACAGCCCCAGAGCAGGTGAGGCTCTCCGGAGGTGAGATGGGTTTAAGGCTTTCTTTCCTGTTCCCTGTAGGAACCCACAATCGATGCCAGCTTCCAGCCCAGCACCCAGAAGCCCAGGGTGCCAGCCTGGCCAGCGCTTTCAAAGCCTTTCGTATTTTTTGTCATGGAACTATAACCATGGTTTTTGGACCAGGTACGTTTTCCAGTTCTCTCTAAATTTTATTTATGATGTGAGTCTATACCATGAAAACCTCACTCTCAGCCCGACAGGAAATGATTTTCACATACTTTTTGGAATAAACAATGTAACAAAATTCTTAATTAAACTAAGAACTCTAACATAGTGTAGGATATTGATCACTTTTTCCAGAAATCCACTGTTAAAAGTATTCATCTTCTTTAGGCAGGAGAATTGGAGGACACTAACCTCAAATAGGATGTTTTGATGAACAATTTTAGGAAATGTATTTTCATTATTAAATGTTATATATTATTGCATGGTGAAAGATGCAATAATTATATGTGATAACAAAGAAAAGTTCTTATTTTAAAGCCTCAAGATTTCCAGATAAAAGGTGGAGACTCTCACTTCACAATCACCTGAGAGCTCGGAAAGGCAGATCTTTTGTTCCTCAGGAACACACGCCCAGCATTCACATGCCATGCAAACCTAGGTCCACAATAGTACACGGTGCTTCCAACACCAGGGGCTGAAGATCTCTTTAGCAGGGGCTAAAGATCTCTCTCCACTTCCCTAATATTTGGAAAACTCAAGTCTTTCTTGAATCTTGGAATTCTAAAGACTCTGTCTACTGCCAAACCTTTACCAATATGACCTTGTTTGGTGAGAATTTGGGAAACCATATTACTGGTTTTCAAGTAAAGTTTATGTCACATTATTCTTCAAGTATCTCACTGTAGAAATAATAGATATGTTGGGAATGTTTATAAAAATTATACACTACTTTCAAATCAAACGTAAATTTCAGACACTGGTGTATAGATATCTTTAGTAGTCATCTAGTCCAGTCTCCTCCTTGCGGAGATGGGTAAATCGAGGGCTGAAGGGCAGATCCATGTCACATCCTAGGTCAGAGCCCTGTTTGGACCTCTGTCCATAACTCCTTCCCTGCGGCTCCAGCCCACTCTCTTGAGGAAGCAGCTCAGGTCACCTTAGCAGGCTGCAGTCATCCTGCCATCTCTGAGATAGCAGGCAACGTCCCATGAAATGAGACCCATGGGCTGAATTCCCGAACTACGTGACCTTTAGAGCCCTGGGCACCCAGGATCAGACTGGCCTCGGTGTCTCAGAGGCAGCCCCAGTAACAGCTCTTCCACGTCCCTCCCAAACATCCTGGGCTCTCGGCTACTTGCCTGTGGGGCTAGTTGACAGCATGTGCTTTACATGTCCTCCCTCTGTCACCTCCTATTGGGATTTCCTGTCTGCCAAGGTAACTCCTGTAGCTTTCAGGCCAAACAGATCTCTATTTCTCCTTAACTTGCTGGCATGGTGGTTTCAGTTTAGTACTTATTTCCTGACAAATAAAAGGTATATATATATATGTGGTCTATAACACAATGCCTTAAAATACATGGATATTGTGAAATAACTAAATCCAGCTGCCTAACATTGCCATATATGCAGCACATGTAATGCAGAACACTGCCTTGTAATAGACACTCACAGAGGGGCAATATAAATATTGTTGCAGGTTTATTCTATATTCAAGAAGAAAGGGTGCTAAGGGGTCTTTTTCAAAGCATGTCAGAAGCATTGCCTTAAAATGTTTCCAAGCATATAAGAAGTTACTAAAGCCGCAACCGTGTTTTGAACATGCATGTCTAGAGAAGAACAGCTATGCTTAGGACAGGCATCAATTTCCTAATAAGGAAAGATATATCCTTAGTGAGAGCTTTTTCAGTTTGATTTTCACATGATCATGGTTACCTGATCCATTCCAAACTGTCTGGACAGATGCCTATTTTCTATTTTGGTTCACTGTGTAATACCCTGCTTTATAGCAGGAGGCTTGTAAAATTACATTTTACTTTTTAAATTTTACATTTCAATTTTATTTAAATATCAGATAATGTTATGGGTTAGATTATGTTAAAAATTGGTTGAGTCATGCCTCTCCTAAAAAAAGAGAAAAGAAAAATAGCACACCTGAGGTCTGTATTTGATACTCACCAAGTGGACTTTCCTTCTAAAATATGATGTGTAGTATTGACAGCATAAAGCTAAATTAAGAGCAAAAGTGAAAATTGTCTTTCTTGTGGTCTTGTTAGCCTGTGTCCTGATGATCAAACTTTACACTACATGGTGTATTTGAGACACCATTAAACCTCATTTATTTGTTAATGTGAAATTTATGTGAAAATCAGTCACAATAACAAATAGATTTAAAGACAGCCAACACTAAGTTACCAGTGGATACTAGACTTCACACGAGGTGAGAAATTTCCTAGGAGTCCCTGAGGAGGGACAAGGATGCTACTGTACAGGGATGCCTTCCCATTCTGTCTGTTATTGCTATGTCCCCTTTTTAATCCCCGTAGCATCCTGCTGAAATGAAGTTTATAAAAACAAGTTCGGGGGTGGATCAACACCAATACTGTTAAATATCCATGTCAACAATTTAAACCCTTCAGTCTGCTTCCAACTTCTGACTCTACAAATTGCTGGGTCCCTATATCTTAAAAAAAGAGTCTCACAGACACAACTGTATCAATTTGTAGGCTGTTTCTCCAGACTATGTGTCTTGACAAAAAATTTCAGAAATCCATGGCAGTTGCAGTGACTTTTCAACGCTAAGCAGATACAAAAACAACTTCCTGCTAATGAGTAACGGAAACACGCTTCTGACTTAACTCTCCGTGCTCAAATAAATATTATAGACTACAATAATTTTTCTAATTTTTCTAATTTTTCCTTTTAAAAAATTCTGACAAATCAAAATGTTTGGCACACACCTTTTCCAACTGTCCTTTTCGCTACTTATGAGTTACCATTTTTAACTGTCTGGGTCATATGGACTAAATGTAAGTAGTCATATCTTTAAACCATTTCACAAAGGTTCCTCTAAAAACCCCATTTCTGGAAGAGAAATCGTCTTAAATATTTTTCTCAGTCTTTTGAAAGGACATTAACATCAACCTAAATTCAAGAGAAAATTCACAAGGTTGTGATTTCACTGAAGCTAAAGCTGACCTTTACATACCATGAAAATAGTCTATAAGATATGGAGGTGAGATTTAACATCCTCACCTTAATCAAGTCCATGTTGATACATATAAGGCAGTCTTGTCTATCCATCTGAACTGACCACTAATACTTTTTACTTGGAAACACTATTATAATGTGTATTAAGTGTGTAGGAAAACAAGTGTTATTTTCTTTTTTTTCCCCCACTTAAGCTTCTTGATAAGGTTTCAGAATACATGGCTTTCTCTTTTTGCTTGTATTTCTTTAAAATAAAATTATTATCCATACCTCTTCAGTCACATCGTGCCTGAAAATCTCAGCTTTTGTAGAAACGTTTTCAACTAATATTAACAGCTTGAGTCCACGAAATCTCATCAGCTGCTCCCCTAAGTCCAAACACATCTCTCCTCGGCTAAGCAGGCAGGATGGGTTTAAGGAGAAAAGCTATGAGATTACCATCAGGTTCCTCCCCTGGGGTTGGCAGGAGGAAGCAGCACGAAACGCCAACTTCCGCGAACCACACGCACTGTGGACAGCTGCGGCGGGAGCTCTGTCCCTGTTTCCAGCACAAGACAACACAGGCGGCAGAAACCGCGGGGCCTGCGAAAGCCAGTTCCGGGGAAAAGAGGGGAGGCGAACCCTTCCTCAGGGAACGCGAGTTATTTCGCCGAACGCATCTGTGTTCAGACATGACCTCGTGTATGGACTTGGAGGATAATGGCAGCTGATTTTCAGTTTTAGTTATCAGATTACAGACTAGAACTAGCATTTTAGGATTTTTCGGTGGAACTGATCGTCCTGTGGCTTCTGACAGCTCAGTTAACCGCGCGGCAAAGCTACTGAGGTGAAATGTGTTTCCAGAGTGAGGTTCAGGCCCCCGCGCGGGAGATGCTGGGGCCCAATCGGGCACCCGGCAGTCCTGATGTCTAACGTGGGCAGCAGCTGCCGTCTGCGGAGGGCGCTTAGAGCCGAGGGCGCTGCTCTGGGAAGCCGGTCTAGGTCCCCAACCTTGGGGTGGGGGCTGGAGGCGGAGATTCCCGGAGCTCTGATCCGCTCCACTCAAGCCCCGCTTGGCTTTTCTTGCTTCACGGTGTGTGTGTGAGTGTTGTGGTGTGGTGTGTGTGTGTGTGTGTGTGTGTGTGTGAGAGAGAGAGAGAGAGAGAGAGAGAGTGTGTGTGGTGTGTGTGGTGTGTGTGGAGAGCGGGCAAGGTTTCCTGCTGGGGGAACCTGGCCCCAGGAACCCACCCAGTGCACCCGAGCGCGCCACGCCAGGTAGAGTCCGAGCAGGGCCTGCAACTGCTTCTGACGTAATGAGCCTCAAACTAAGTCCTGGAGGCCACAGGTTGAGTGGACGCGCGAGGGGACCAAGGCCTACACCGCGCCCCGACCACGCGCAACCCGCAGAGTTTGCGCCAGAGCTGCGTGGGGGGGGTGCGCGGGGTGCTCTAGGCTCTCCCCGCGGGAGACGGCGCAGGAAAGAGCGGTGCGACCCGCCCCAGGCCGGGACCTCAGTCCTGCGAGGCTCCCGGCCTGTGCCCGCAACCCTGAGACCTCGGCCGGGCGCGGAGCGTTCACAGACGAGAAGGCCCAGCCTGCTCCAGCTCGCGCCTCCCCGAGGCCCGCGTGGAGCCCTGGGCACCTCGACAGCAGCAGGAGGCCGCAGCCAGCCCGGGCCCCCACGCGGCCTCCTCGGTCCGGCGCCCCGCGTTCCCCCCTCACCCGGCACAGGGCGCTGCCCCTCGGACCCTGGGGCCCAAGAGTCAACCGCAGGGACTCGACTGGACCGCACCTCGGAGTCAGACCTGGGTTGCAGGGGGCGCGGCGCGCCAGACCCCGAAGCGCCGGGCCGGGGCAGGTCCCGCGGCGGGCGGCGAGGCCCCCCACAGCGTGGCCACGTGCGCGGGCCCCGCCCCGCGGAGCTGCCGCGCGCTGAGTCCCCGCCTCCCGCCCAGAACGCGCGAGCCCCGGGATAGACAACGGAGACCCCGCGACGGCGCCCACCCGGGTCCCTCCACCCCTGAACGGGCCTGGGAACCTCACCCGCGCCGCCCCGAGTCCCGCGCGGCCGCCAGCCCCACCCCCGCGCGTGTGCCCCGCCCCGCCCCGCCGTGTCGCCACGTCCCGCCCCCGCCGTTAAAGGCTCGGCGCTCCCACCCGCGGGGCGCACGAGCGCAGCGCGCAGCCATGAGCTGCCTGGAGGTCATGTACCAGGTCTACGGCGCCCCGCAGCCCTACTTCGCCGCAGCCTATGCCCCCTACCACCAGGTGCGCGCGCCCTCGGGCTGGGCAGGGGCGGGGCGGGGTGGGCGCGGGCCCGCGCGGTGCAGACCCGAGGCGCCGGCGGCGCGATCGCTCGGGCCGGGCCGGCTTCCCCGGACTCGGACGGGTTGGGCGCGGTAGGTGCCGGACGAGGCTCAGCCGGGAAAGCGAACTCGGGTCCCGCGACCGAGGATAACGACAGAGAGCCAGTCCTCCTTCTTCGCCCGCGCCCTGCTCAGAGCGATTGCCTCCGCCGTGGTCCAGCGCGGCCAGCTCGGTCGGTTCCAGAGCTGGGCCGGCGCTCCGGGGAGCCCTGCTCCGGCCTCTGGGTTCTGCCTTTCCTGGGTCTGAGACTCTTGATGGGGCAGCTCCGCTTTCCGCAGCTCTTTTAGCACCGCTTAACCCCGGTCCTGCAAACTCTTCAAGTTGCGTGTGATTTCTCCTTTCCTCGGACTCCATCCAGCCGAGCGGCTCTTCCCAGCCCCGCAGCAGTGACCTGCGGGGCACAGCCGTACCCTGGGGGCCGCGGGGCTTGACCCGGCAGGAGGCAGCCGCCTGGGCTCCTCACCGGGGAGGTGAACTAACAGGGCCTTTCTTGTGTCCCGCGGTCCCTTCAGGTTCAGGTTCGCGGTGTCTGTTCAGACACGTGAATGGGTGGTGGGTGGTGCGCTCGGTTTGGTTCCCTTCCCGCCTCCTCCCCTTGGAGTTCGCAGTCTTCACGCTAAGCCGAGGAGTCCCGGTGTAAGTGGACGGGAAGGTGACGTTTAGCAAGGGGTCAAATCGCTCACAAACTCGGGCTCAGTCCCAGCCTGAGCTTCACTCCTTCGGGGACGAACGGGGCTGGGGAGGTTGGCCTTCTCTTATCCTTTCCTTCCGGCCCGTTGCGATCTTGCGCGTTTCTGTGTGGTTCGGCCCAGAGCCCATCTCTGCCTGCGCAACGTCCATCTCGCCCAGAGGCCGCTCTTGGTTGTAAAGGTCGCTGTCGCACATCAGGATTTACCCTGCTTGTGGTCGGGATCTTAACCTGCCCCTTCCTGCTTGCTTTTTTACTCCCTGTCTTTAGTGTGCGTGTACGTGTGTGTAGATGCCGAGCAGGAGTACAGTCCACTGGTTTCTCCTGAAATATCGCTTTGAAATCGGAAGCCAATTTTAAATGAACAGTGTGCAGACGAGTGAACAAATACCAATTGGAATCTGTTGAAACGCCATCTGCCCTGTTCACCCCAATCGGTGCTGCTCACTTCCTGTAGCAGCTCTTCCTCCATCCCTCTGGCTGTGCCCGGTGGACTCGGCTTTTCCCGTTTTCTCGAAGGGATGCTCAACCGTGGGCCACAAAGTTGTGCTGTGCCGAGCTAACACGGAAAGTCAGCCCCTCCCCAGCGATTTGTGTGCCCTTCGTCCTAAGTGCCTGATTTTTAAAATACATCTTCCCTGAGCCAGCTCTCAGACCCAGCTCACAACCTGCTTTTTAGGTGCCTTCTGTCTAACCATTTTAGGACAGGTCAGCCAGCAGCATCTCCAGGGGGGAAGGGGGACGTAGGACCACAGTGATCCCTTGTGGAAGCTGCCCTCGCCAGGATGTGAGCCCAGCAGGCTGTTGATCCCTTGCTGGTTTCTTGTAGGGGCACAAGGGCCAGTCCCCGTGGATACCTCAGGTCAGGACTGGCCCCAGCTTTGGAAACTGACACCTATGTTTCTTTCTCTCCCTGAGCAGAAGCTAGCCTATTACTCCAAAATGCAGGACGCCCCAGAGTGCACCGCCAGTCCCAGCAGCAGCGGCAGCTCCTCGTTTTCCAGCCAAACGACGACGGCAGCCAACATAAAAGAGGAGGAAGGCAGTTCGGAGAAAGAGCACCCGCCGGAGGCCGAGTACATCAATTCTCGCTGTGTCCTCTTCACCTACTTCCAGGGAGACATCAGCTCCGTGGTTGATGAGCATTTCAGCCGGGCCCTGAGCCAGCCCAGCAGCTACTCCCCAAGCTGTACCAGCAGCAAGGCGTCCCGGGGTGCCGGGCCCTGGCGAGGTGAGGAGGAGCCCTCCTGGGTAGTGGTGCCAGGCACTGGTCCTTCTTCCACGCGGGGTCCACAGACCCCAGATGGAGGGAGAGGGAGAAGGGTGAGGAGGAGCACGTGGGTCCCAGATCTATGAGAGAGCAACGCAGGACCTGGGGAGGACCCTGGCTAGCTCTACCTGAATGCTAAGATGTGACCTTGGGAGAGTCTCCTAACCTTTTCAAGGCCATTATTTACTGGACTCTAAAATTAGAATAATATCTGCCCTCCCACCCATCTCAAAGCTGTGACATTTTCAAACATGTAAATGTAAATGGTGTGTTCTATAAATAAGACAAGGTTTCTAACCCCAGCCCTAGCCTGGGACTAGGGATTTTCACCTGTAACAGGGTCAGGGGCACTTTCCTAGTTTCTGAAAAGCACAGAAGCCCTGCGGGCAGCACCTGCTGAGCTTGAGGTCACTTCCTGCAACCAACTTGTGCCTTTGCCAGGGCTCAGCGGGATCAGAAAGCAGAAAGGGTCTTTTCAGTGAGCAAAATAAAGAACAAAGCCTAGGAGCACACAGAGCACCAGGAAGCACATCCACTCCTCTATTTTCCTACCTTCCGGAGAGCACTGTGTTGCTCCAACCCAGGTCTATGTCCACCTCTTAACATCCCTTTACTTCCTGCCAATAAAATAAAGGCAGAAAAACCAAGGAGTTAACTTAATCACCAGACTTAGTTTTTTCTTGCATGCTGTGTTAGGAAATGAGGACTTTGCTATAACAGTTCCTTTTGTTTTGTTTTCTATTTGTCATTTTGGGAGAAATGAGAGCCCTTACCCTTTCTTTTTTTTTCTTGCTTTCTTTCTTTTTCTTTCGGGAGTCAGGCAGTCTGCACCACCTTTCCCCTAGGAAAAATCCAAAACCATGAGTGTTAAATACAGAGCATCCTTTTTCTTCCCCAGTTGCCTGTGTTTCGTGTGTTTTACTGTTGGGGTAGCTCCGTCCTCACACGGGTCTCTCCATTCTGGGGCTCGCACAGCCGACCCAGAGCATCACTGTGACAGCCTTAGGTCTGTCTTTCCCTCCCCACAGGGCTCCGCGCCAGAGGTTAACAGTGATGCTGACAGCAATAATAATTATTTCTGACTTTCTCGATTTGATTATACATCAAAACTTAGGGTTCAAACAGTCCTGTCCCTTCCTTTCCTTCCCTGCACACATCTGCTCTTTTCGGGTGTCTGTCGCCCGCCTCAGTCCCGGGGAGCAGGATTTGGAAGAGGATCCTAGGAGGCCCTGACGGCCTCGGTCCGCTCCGGTGTGGGCGTCTGTCGGCGGCTGGCCCCGCGAGCTTTCAATGCGGGCCCCAGGGAGGCGGAGCAGGGAAGCCCGGGGCGCGACGTGACGTGACGCGACGGGCCGGCAGGTGCCGCTGACCGCCCTCTCCTCCCGCAGATGGTCCCTGCCCGATGAACCAGCGCGGGCTGCCCGCATCCTTCTGGGGCGGCGCCTACCCCGCGGCCCCGCTCGCCGCGCCCCCGGAGCTGCCCTTCGCCGCCGACCCCTACGCGCCCGCCGGTGCCGCCGAGGCCTGGGCCCCGCACGCGCCCTACGCGCTGGGCGCCGCGGTGCACGAGGTCTACGCGCCGCGCCTGGACACGCGCTTCGGGCCGCTGCTAATGCCCGCGGGCCCCGCGCGCCCCCGCCTGGGTCCTGCGCCCCGCGGTCCAGCCTGTGAGCGCCCAGCTCGGCCGGAGCCGCCGCCCGGGGCCTGGGCCCCGCCCCCCACGCCCTTCGGAGCCCCGGCCTCGGAAGCCGGCCTGGGCCTGGGCGCCGATGCAGGTAAGCGGGACCCACGGATGGAACGAGGGACACGGTATGTGTGCTTGTGCGGCGCCGGCTGACCTGGCCCCTGCGCAGACGCAGCTGGTACCAAAGCAGCGTCCCACCGGGCTCCTGAGGGATACGGAGGACTTCCTATATAAATGGAATTTGGTATAAAAGCTCTAGGTCTGCGCTGACCTGTTCAGTGGTCACCAGCCACGTGCGGCTGGACCCCTCAGTGGGGAGGGAGACTGATACACGGTGACTCCCCAGCTGCAGACCCCGGGGAGCTTCCGTGTAGGATTTACTGGGTTAAAATGTATTATTTAAATTCTCATTTGTTTCCTTACACTGCGGCATCAGAAAATCTAGAATGAAGCCTGTAGTGGACAGGCTGACCCGCAGCCCCCACTGGGACTGTTTAAAGTTCTCTGTGACTTCTAGGCTGAAGAGGGGCCTTCACGGTCCTCATGTATCAGCTTCATTACCAAATTAAATAGGCTTCTCAGATGTAAAACTTAAAGAATACGGCTTGAACAATCAAGCTAAAGTACTAATCTCTGGCTTAAAGAGTTGAATTTTAATGGTACATTCTGAGAGGTGCTGCTTTATGTGCATTATTTTTAAGGTAAATGAAAAAACAGCTCTGTGATAAATAAGCGCAGTAGTCACCATGCCCCTAGTTCAAGCACAGATTTGACGTTCTGGCTGCTTTGCTTTTACTGTCATCAAGCCCTACCCCGAGACTGTGACATTCACAATAAACAGTGGTGTGCGTCTTGTTTCCTTAAATATCTTGTGCCCTCCCTCCCACCCCTTCTCTCTCCTTCTCTGTCTCTTCTCCCTTGTCTCTCTCTTCCTCTGTCCCTTTTATCTTGTTTCCAGGTTTGCAGCTTCAGGACAAAAGCAAGGATCTGTACTGGTTTTAGACAGCCTGCTTCTCCCCTAGGTGTCTGCGCAGTGCACATGGTGGCGCCCAGAGTGATGTGGAGTGGGTTTGTAATGGCTTCTGATCTTGGTTTGCAGCTCGGCGCTACTCGCTCTGTGGTGCACCCCTTCTGAGCTGATCGCTGGCCAGGTTCCCCCTTCCCTCCCCTCTGGCCAGCCACGGAGGCTCCGAGGAAGGCAGAGACTTCAAACTTCTTGGTGTACTGGGAAAACCAAAAACCACATGTACATTAATATCATCCACAATTAACCCCTTCTGCCAAAAGAGCAGACCCAAAGACTCTGCATGTGTTTAAAGACTTTGGCCAAATCACTGGAAATATCTGTGGTGAAGTTGCTTAGTCGGGTGGTATGATATCATTAAGATTTCTTGGAATGGGGGAAAGAAAAAGAGACCTTATGGTATTGTGTTTTTTATGCTGGTGTGAAGTTTTTCATTACATAGCATGATCACAGCACCCCTGATGTCAGTATCCTCAGATTCAATGTGTCTGCAACAGACTGTGTAGACAAGTATGAAGAAGCCACCTCCTTCTTCCTCAGCCTCAGCTCCCTCCACCTCTCTGTCCCACAACACCCACTCTAGACTGAAAGTCAGACTTTCTCCTCAGACTGCAAACACTTCAAACTCAAAGTGAGTGGCGGGGGCTGATTGGGAACCACCTGCCCACGTCTGCTGAAATGCAGCTGTTCTCGGACAACTGTTGAAAACTCCAGAAATACATCGACCAAGGTGGCACTTCCAGTGTGTGGCAGGACAATTGCAGTTGCACCGGATATATTTTATATATATATATATGTACATATATCTTTTTTATAAGGAACATTTTACGATGAAAGAAGAAACCCTGCTCTGCCTTCTCGCCCACAAATCGTGGCCCTCCTCTCTTCTCTGGATGAAAAACACACAAGGGACCCAGCTGTCTTCCTGGAAAGGAACAGGAATCACCACAGGGGAGGCTCATCCGTGGAGTCCACAGCATTTCTATTATTTCTGTCTGTGTGGTTATGATTGGTCACTGTGGTGTTGGGGTGGGGAGGGGTTCATGTATGGACAAAGCTGAAGGTGATGAGGAAGAAGAAACAAACATTAAAGATGTCTATTTACTATGAGTTCACTGTGTTGTTTCTTAAGCAGATAAATATGTTTTCCTTTAGTAGTATAAAATAATTTTTAGTAGTATGATCTGAGGTTAGCAATGTTGTCAGAAATTTAAAAACCAGGTCTGTTTCTCTAGACTGCTGGTAGGCTGTGACGTCTGTTAACTCCTTTTACTCACATCTAATCCAGGGACAAGAAATGTGTTCTATTTTACAAATGAGAAGACCATGGCTGCAAAGCCAGGACTTTGCTCTTAGCTTCCTAGGGCTCGGGACCAGAGACCCAGAGACCCCTTCAGCTCCATCCGGCAGACTCATGTGGGTTGTTTCCCAGAAGGGAATGACTATTACTTGTAAGTTCTAGACTCAGAAAATACTCATTAAGGATGATTTTGAAATATTGCTTATTTTATATTCTAATAAGCTATGCTAAGAAACCAAATCATCTAGGCAAAAAAAGAAGAGATTTTCTCTCTTGATGCCAGAGTTGCTTGTGATCTTTCACTAATGGTCCCAGGTGATGTATTTTATGTTGTGCTCAGATTTTCCTTATACATTGTTTTTGTTTGTTTGTTTGTTGAGACAGGGTCTTGCTTTGTAGTTCAGGCTGGACCTGAGCTCACTATGTAGCCCAGGCAAGCCTTGAACTCACAGCAATCCTCCTGCCTCTGCCTCCCTAGTGCTGGGATGACAGGCGTGAGCCACCACGCCTGGCACTGTGGTATGTGATACCCGGGATGGAACTCAGGACCTTGCACTGTGAGTCAAGACACTGGAACCACTAAGCTAAATCCCCAGCCCTCCTTATACATTGTTGAAGCATAGAAAACACCAGCCCATCTCTTGAGAGATGTCACTGCTGAGAGAGGCAGACACCATGTGTCCTCGTAGCTGTCTCAGGAGTTGTAGCAGCTATGAGACCTTGCACAGCACATGGGCTCGGCTGCATCCCCCATCCCTTCCCATCTCGGGAACCTGCAAGGTCCACATGCTCACTGCAGGAATGCTATGAAAGCTGTTTCGTGATTATTCTGCTCTAAATGAGACTAATGAATAACATGGTATTTCTCATGTACCAGGCACTGATGTCAGGGCTTCATGGACAGATTCTCTAATAAAGTCTCCACATTTTCCATGTATTTATTATGATTATCTCTTTCTGTGAGAAAACTGGGGTACATGGAGAAGAGGTCTGCCCCATCATAAAGCGTCTGCGTGGCACAGCCAGGATGCAGACAGCCCAGCACAGAAGTGGTACCATCAGCAGCGTGAGCACTGCGGTCCAGTTCTAATCTTCCTCTTTGCTGCTCGACTTTGAACTACTTTCTTCCCCTTCCTTGCCAAGTGCAGGGGGAGAGGCAGGGACTGACACTGGTCGAACAGTGTCTCAAATCTCAAAGATGCCATTACGGTCATTGTCCAGACCCTCTACTTAGCCATTCAGGACGCAGGCCTCTTTGCTGCTTCTCCTGATAGTCACTTTAACAGCCTCCCTTGCTCTGAAGTTCTTCACACCCAACCTGACCAAGCCCTGTCCGAGTTAGCCTGAGGTTTGGACATTGAAGCAATAACTAAAATTAACTTTGGACTTCTCCGTGGATTTTTTTTAATCCATGTTCCACTGGCATGGATCTTGTGTATACAAGCATAAATAAGATGCAGCAAGTCGGGTGTGTTTTTTGGACTCTGCCCCTGGGAAACAAGGCATCACAGTATGTTCTCCTCAGGCCCGTCCTCTGGGATTCCCACCTGGGCTCTACCTGTGTGTGCACTTTGAGGTCGGTGACCACAATAGCAGGAGCGTTTTCCTGGCCACAAGGTTCTGATTACCAAACCTCTCCTCAGCTGTGTCTGACCTTAATATCAGCTTACTCATGAGGAGGCTCATTCACTGGAAGTGGCCTTTGGGTAGTGTTGGACACAACATCCAGACTGCTGAGCCAGCCCAGGCCCTGGCAATGTGGTGGAGTGGCCCTCATCATGGCCCTTTCCTGCTTTATATCCTAAGTGGAAATGGAAGATGATTCTGAATTAAGATTTGGTACGGTGTAACAAGACCATCTAAGAGTTTTTTTTTTTTTTTTTGCCTTAGCTGACAGGCTTGAGTCCATTGAGTCCTACAAAATAAAACTCCTATGCTTGTCTGGCTAATATTAGGGAAACTGCAGATTTGAGAAGGTTCTGGTCATTGTAAAAAGGACATTCACAGAAACGCAGGCTGCCATGGGACCAGGCCAGTATGACATTTTCGCAGGTCCTACCTTGTTGAGGGTCTGAGAGGAGGCTGGCTCCCCTGTAACCATAACCCTGGCACAGCTTTCCTTCTGCCCCAGGAAGAGGTGATGAAAGGAGGAGAGACGCTCTGCGCTACCCAGTAATCCTCTTGCCATTGCCCTCTGGCTGAGAACCTGGTGACCAGGCTGCAGGGAACCTATCTGTTCCCTCCTGCAGCCGAAAAGGAGTTGCCATCCTGGCTCATCTCCCTTTGAAGTTCTATTTCAACACATGGCAAATTCTAGCAGTGACCTAAGATTGACTGCAGCCTGCATGGGAGGAGGGCGGTGGTGGGTACTGGGATTCAGATACATCCCCATAGGCTGTCCTGCCCCCGCTTTCTGTGCTCTTTTGCATCTAGCAAAACATTCCAAAGAGAAGCCCACTTCCATTTTGTTTAAAATCATGAGAGTCTGCATTTCCATGCAGGCACCCATGTGTTCCTGTCAGTAAGCAAGCAGCTCTCTTTCTCAAGCAACTCAGTGAACTGGAGGAAGTACAAACAATAAAACTTAGGCAAACTGTTTTCTATATTAAAACCATTTCCATATGTTGAATTTTTTATTGGTACATTAAATATACACATCACAATTACACTTCACGTTGAGAATTTGTGCCAGTATATGACACAACTTAAATCTCATTTTCCCCCTCCCCTACCCACCCTACCTCCGCCCCACCCCTATATGCAACAAGCTTTGTTTCCTTTTTTTTTTTGAGATAGGGTCTCCCTTTGTAGTTCAGGCTGGCTCTGAACTCACTATGTAGCCCAGGCAAGCCTCGAACTCAGCAATCCGCCTGTCTCTGCCTCCCGAGTGCTGGGATTCTTTGTTTCCTTTTTAACATTCATTTTTTCTTTCATTATTTTCCCCTAAGCCCCATTACTCTTTGAATATTTACTATTTCACAATATCAGTAATGCATTCTAGAATACATTTATAACTTCAGTTTCTCATATCAGAGAAAATATGATATGTTGAATTTTTAAAATATAATTCATAGAATGACATCAAAGCATAGAAGAAAAATAGATATTTGAAAGGCTTTTAAACAGGCATAATGTATAAATTTTATAAAGTTGCTTTAAATTTGACAATCTACATCCAAATAATTTGTATTTCATTGTGCTTCTCAAGTTTGCCCAGTGTATTCCATCATTCCTTGCTAGAGTTTCAGGATTTGGCCTGTATCCCTAGGATCTGGAGTGAGGAATATGGAGTCAACATTACGTTTTTATGTGGCTGAAACAGTGCTTTTGCATGATCCATGGGATGAAGCAAACATAAATTCCATATTTTCTACGCACTAGCTCTTCCTCATCACCCCTAGTTACACGGAGCTCTGATAACACCGAGACGGCATCTGCACAATAGAATCTGTTTATCCACAGAGAGATTCCTGTCTGAGGACACCATGCCCTCAGGCACAGACACAAACGATTATTCACTTGACAGACCAACTGTACTGTGCTTTCCTTGTCTTTCACCCCAGTCCCAGAAGGGCTGGATCAGGGACGAGACACTTGATAGCTGCTGTTTCCATGGCTGAGATATTTGTGAAGTTAGCGCATAATCTGAAAGCAGAGGCTAATAAATTATAGGGTGCTAATTGGAGCTGGAGTGGGCTGTCAATCATGGGATCTTAAACACAGAGAGACCCTCATAGCCTAAAAAGGCAAAGCAGCTCCAGAAACAGATCCCAGTTGTTTCCATCCATGACCTCCGAACACTGTGTCCAGGCAGAGTAGACGGGCAGCAGAGGCAATCTGTTAGCCATGTTAACTCTCAGAGACAGACAGGCTTCTTTTGGGGTAAAAGAGTAAAATAGCGTGCTGAAGAGTTAATATTCAAACTCCAGTATACATTGAATTTACTAGGATAGTGATTATTTTGGTAAGGCACGATATTCTCCATTTAGAATTCTTCACTTTAAAGAAAGTTAACTCAGAGTTCTTCTAAGGAAGTGTCTGAGTGTTCTCTGCCTTCAGAGTTTGGTTATCTCACCAAGATAACAAGAGCATCTCTCACCCCTTTGTTTTACTTTTAGATTCCGAGTAAACTGTAGTTCTACCTAAGCTCAAGTGTTTCCAAATGTCTCAACTGGTTTTACTCAAACTATACTTCTTCCATCACTATTTCTATTTCCCATTAAAAATACATAAATGAATATATAATTATCATTACATAAAACAAGGTAAGGTAAACTAAACTTTGAACAAAATCAAAGAATTAAAAACTTTTTTCCTAATCTATTTTTGCATCACTTTTCTGACCACTAGTTGCTTATTAGAAATTTGTATCCATATTTATTGGAGTTTATATTTCACATTTGTATTCATAAGTGGGAAAATTGTCATTTACCTCATAGTTTGGAAGTTTACTTGGAATATTTTTAAGTTTCCACTCAGGAGAAAAGAAAATCAAGAATCTTAAAATTCTAAATGCACACTTGGTAGCAGCAAACACAATGACTGGGGTTGCTGCTGACAGTGGCACAATCCAGTATCCTTGGCAGCATTTGCTCTTTGAACAACAGCCTTGCCCTTTCTTTTCTTTTTTCATTTTTCTTAGTTTCTTTTCTTTTTTTTGCGTCTCCATTTTCAGTCAGACCTGTGCTGAGACATCTCAGAAAGGAGATGAAAAACAACACCAAGTTGTGCTGTTGCTTTCCATTTATACTAGGCCCAGTTCTGTTCCTGTTTCCTCCCTCTCGTGCATCCAGTGTATGAGCCATATCGGAAAGCATTTGGATACTGCTTCTCTTGGCATCACATGACTTCTTTCCCCTGTACTTCTCTTTTATGGAATTTGTTGATGTCTCTGGAAGCATAGCCTAAAACTCCTACACTGCTTCCTTCTGCCATTTATTTGTGGAATCCCAAGTCCCATTTTTACCTCAGGCAGTTTCTTCTCTATGCTCAGAAGATAACAGGAGGGCGCTGACAGACAGATTTTGGTATGAAACAGCAAAGCTTATGCTATTTGTTCTTCCTTGTTCAAAGGCTTTTTATAAAAACACATTCTTCACTCAAGAGGTTTTTAAAGGAGTACAAAAAGGATCTGGGGAATTAAGCCTGTGCCTTGAGGGAAAACAACTATGAAGGTGTATTCCCCTGGACTTAGACAAAAAGTCTCACCTTCACACTAAAGAGTTCCAAGCTAGTTAGTAAATAAATTTTAAAAAACAGTACTGGCCACAGTCATCTTGCACTGACACTTGTTTGGTCATTTGCTGTTGAAAGAACCATGCCAGGGTCTGGTGATTAGCTCAGTGATTCTGGTGCTTGCCTCACAAGTGCAACATCTCAAGTTCTATCCCTGGTACCACACATCACAATGCTGGGAGGCAGAGGCAGGAGGATTGCTGAGTTCAAAGCTAATTTGGGCTACATAGTGAGCTCAGGATCAGCCTGAACTACAAAGTGAGATGATGTCTCAAAGGAAAAAAAAAGAATGGTGCCAGGAAAAATGGGCCTGAAGACTTATCCAAAGTGGGATAATACCATCTCCCAGTTTTTCTTGAGATACAAAATATATTGAAAATAAACAATGCTCCTAGCCATATCTACTCTTTCACCAATTAATGTGGTCTTTGAATTTCAAGAGAAGGGTCAGAAAACACAGAAACCCTTGAGAAACTAGGAGGCTATTGGCGCATATCTCAGAGTCTGAAAGGTAAACCCAGGAGCTGTACCCTGTGTTGCAGACAGCAATGAAGCCAAAGCATCATATGTTTAAACTTTCACAGTTCAGCAGTATACATATTTTAGAACATAAAACTTCCAGATACATTTTTAGTATTATTTCTGAGTGCCATTGAAATTTTTGTCACCTTTTTCACAGGATTTCTAACCTAAACTTAATTGTATACATTTTATTCTTACCATAAAAAACTTTTAAAATGGCAGTAAAAGGAATACTGTACATGTTGTCTCTTAGTTTCCTGATCTGTCTCTTGTGTTTGTCTCTACATTCACAGCAGCACTCTGAATGAAGCTGGAGCTGTGTCCTGCGTCCCAAGTGGCACAGACTCACCATCAAACAAGTTCTCATCCCAGAGAGGCACAATCCAGAAATCACTCAAGTGCCAGAGAATAACTGTTTTGGCTGACACATTTCCTGGTTCGAGCCATCTGCATTGTTTCCTCACGTCCCACACAAGGTTCTTGTAAATTCCTGTCTCCCTTGATGGGAGACACTACCCTCACCGCTCTCTTCCCCAAATGGTATCTCATCCTCAAAGTCTACGTATGTTACCGTGTGTGCTACCAGGTTCTGATCTCATCTTACTCCTAACCCTTGTGGGGCTGATGTGGTGTTCAGAAAATAGTTATGCCTTTAATTCAGTATTTCAGGGTCACAGTCCCAAGGGCCTCTCATTTACTCTGGACTTACTCCTTAAACTTCACATGCATTGCACTGAGTAGGTGCCACCAACTATTATGAAACCATAAATTATCACATCAAAACGTTTTCTTTATCTATTATAAAATATATCTGAGGGGTGGAGTACCAATTTAAAAAGGCAAAAGCTCCTAGAAGCTTGTTTCAGCAAAGATCTTATTACCAGAAACAGGGAGAGGCTCTGTCACTAATGGTGGGAACCAGTCAGTGTCAAATCTCCATTCTTCTAATCATGTCCCTCGCTGCCATCCTCTGCCCACAACATCACTTCCACAATTACCTCTTCTGGCATCACTTTTCCCTCTGCTGGATCATTGCCATTAATATAATACTTGCTGTCTTCAAAACAAAGAGCTTTGGGCCGGAGATTTAGCTCAGTGGTTCTGGTGCCTGCCTCGCAGGCACAAGGTCCTGAGTTCGATCCCGGTACGCACATAGAATGCTGGGCATGGTGACTCACTCCCACCAGCGATCAATACCACATACCACAGTGCCGGGCGTGGTGGCTTACGCCTGTAATCCCAGCACTCGGGAGGCAGAGGCAGGAGGGTTGCTGAGTTTGAGGCTTGCCTGAGCTACATAGTGAGGTCAGGGCCAGCCTGAACTACAAAGCGAGACCCTGTCTCAAAAAAAAAAAAAAAAAAAAGAGCTTCCCCTGACCCATTACCATTATTTCTCCCTCATTCCCATTTAAGTGGCAAACACTTCAATGGGTTATTTTCTGGCTCTCTCCACTTAATTTTCTCCTGTATCTACAGTAATTTGGCTTTTGCACACATGTGTGTGGTTGCCAGTGAGTCCCACATGGCCAAGCCTGAAGATATGTGCCAGTAGTCCAACTGTCTCCTCATCAGGTGATACATAAGTTCAGAGCCCCTGAGCGGAAGATGTGCAGACGTGTACCACCCTTCCCAGGCCATGTACATAGGTCCCAGCAGAAACTGCAGCTGGGGTAGCACCTGGAGATGGGGCTGCCGTGTGGTTCACTTGTGTTCTACAGTCCTTCTCAGGACCCATCTTATTTCTTTAGGAGCCCTAGTGAAATAAATGAAGTCATGGTAGACACCTTCAGACCTTTAGTGGTGGTGGGCTTCATGGCCATTCCCCTGAAATTCCATGGTTTGATTTACTCTTTGGGCTGAGGGAGGGGATGAAAGAAGGGGTTATTTTCAGAGATTTCTACTTGGCCTTTCACACTATGGAATGTTCTATCCCACCACAGGCTTCGGTCCCTGTGAGAGGGCAACTCCAAGTTTGGGCAAACTCCATGAAGTTTGTCGATCCCAATCTTAGGTGCAACAGTAGAGAAATGAGCATGGGTAGGTTTGTAGACTCAGTGGACTCAGTGTAGATTGATTTTAGTACTTGGCTCCATGAGCCTCAGTAAGAGAGGAGATAAATTGGTAAATTGGTCCTTCAGTATCAACTCAACACACAGTGCCTGAGAGTTTGACATGTCTAGAAGCCTTCTGTCCCTTGTATGCATCCATGATGGTGTGGCAGCATCTTTCCACTCAAAACCTGTTGATTTCCATAGTCAGTGGCTGCAGATCTTAAAACTGGCTCTGAGAACTGGGGAAGGATCGTGATTTTCAATGGAGTGACCAGGGAACCTCTTCCTCCTCCATTTTTGCATTTGTGATGGTTAATCTTAGGTTTAATTAAGAAATACCAAGATGACTGGTAAAGCACCATTTCTGGGCATATCTGTGACAGAATTTCCAAAAGACACTGGCACTCAACTGAGTGGGCTACATAAGGAAGAACCCTGCCGTTCAGTGTGGATGGGCATCATCCAGCCAGTTGAGTCCAGCCAGAACAAAAATTCATCCTCTCTCTCAGGCTCTCTCTCCCTCCCTCTCTTATACCTCTCTAATCTTTATCTATTTCTCTATGCCTCTCTCAGCTGGGACACACCTTGTCTTCTTCCCTCCCCCATCAGAACTCCTGGCTCTGTGCTTCAGACTCCAAGACATGTACCAATAGCCTTCTAGTTTCTCAGGCTTTTGGCCTTGGAGTTGGAGTTGTTTCATTGGCTCCTTTGGATCTGTAGTTTTGGGATTTGACTGAACTGAACTCCTGGCTTCTCTGGTATCATTTATCCATCATCTACTCTTCAGCCTATCTCTATCTATCTATCTATCTATCTATCTATCTATCTATCTATCTATCTATCTATCTATCTATCACTTATCCACATATCCTTGTGGCTCTTTTTCTCTGGAGAATCCTGACAGTGCCATTTTACTGAATGTAGATGTTAAAGCCCAGATGCCTGTCTGTTGTTCTCTGAGGATGACATGCTTTGTTAATCATCTTTATAACTTTTTATGGTCAAGTCCCTTTGGCTGCCTCTCTGCCATCATGCAGATGGAGTCCTCTAGCAGCAGCTCGAGTGAAGCCATCCAATCTCTGTTCTGTCAAGCCTTTGTCATGCCCAGAGCTGTCAACAACAGAGAACAGAGCTCTCTCCTGTTCTCAGGCCTGTTTCTTGATGTTGCGGACATAGGACCCCTCTCACCAATACCAGTTCCTGGTAACTTTTGTGGATTGTGTGTCCCCAGGGCAGCAAGGGCAGGGGGTCTTCTGGCCTCATATGACGTGTCTATATCAGCATCTCCACTTCCCTTACCTTCTTATTCCTTCTTCTATCTTCTCCAGGTTATCTCTGGACTTCCGAGGCTACCCACATTTGCCTTATCTCCCTGGGTCTTTTCTAGGTCATTGAATCTCAGGTCCAGGAAATGCTCCCCCAGGGAATGGAGTCTTACCTGGTCTGATTCACCTTCCTGTCACCTTGATCAGGCGCCTTCACTGTGCAGTTCCCTGGCTTCTGTCAATGCACATTAGGGAATTCTTAGGTCTCCCTTGGGACATAATTTCTTTCCTTCTTTATCTGATCCAGGGTATCTTTAATCAAAAGATGTTAGGCTTAATCACCCACAGGGCAGGCAAGAGGGAAGATGGGCACAGCTCCACAATGTAGTTAGGAAAAGACTAGAAAGAACATTTCTGCAATGGTGTAGCATGAAAGAAACCAGGAGACTACATCTACCAGCACTCCAGGGGAAGAGAGGAAGAAGGTGCAAGGATCTTGTGTGCTACTCACAGGTGAGCACTCTACGGGGAGCTGCACCCTGTTCTCCAAGTGGTCTTCATATTTGTTAGCTTTTATTATAGCACATAAGTCATGGTTTTTATGGGCCCAAAGGTGGTAGAATGCCAAACTTTGGGACTCAAAGTCTTCATGGCCCTCTTAAAGAGCCAAAGCCACTGTTTTACACCTCCAAAACATGAACTGGTTTGCAGTGTCAAAGATAATATTTTATTGGAGCAGTGGCTCCCAGAATGATTCTCACATCACAGATTCTCCCTTATTGTGCAGTTAGCCCTGTTTTTGTCATCTCTGGACAATGTGAAGTCTGGCCAGATTCTTGGCTGCTCCCTTTCCCTCCTGACAGGGAGCAGACCCATTCCTGCCTCTAATGCCTGTCTGTGGTGCTTCCTTAAAGCCCAGAGAAGGGTAACAAGTGGCCAGTAGCACAGGGAATGCTTCTGGGTGCCAAAAACTTAGGCTTGGACAGCGTGAATTCAGGTCACAGATGACCACCACCACATGCAGCCTTCTCTTCACCCAGCAACAGCTTAATGGGAGAGTTGATCTCAAATCTGTACCACCCAGCAGCACTATGAATCAGACCCATCTCCAGGCCAATCTCCAGACCCACTGTGAGCAAGGCAGGCATAGTTCAGGCCTGTGGAATTCCCAAGAAGACAGCAAGCCACTTGTTGCTCCTGGCAGAAATCTTGGTCTGCTTGTGGCTCACTCTCCCTTTTCCTCAAACCACAAGACTCCGATTCTTTGGGGCACAGAGGACCTGCAGAATTGTCTTCACTCTGGCTGTGTTCTGTGGCAAGTACCATGTAGTTTAACCCTTCTTGGTTCTTGGTTTCCATGAAAGCAACTGGTGTAACACCATCTGAATTCAGATTGACCATATTGTCATTGTCACCTATGAAAAATATATGGCAATTAGTCTAGCATCTGTTTAGTTTCCTTTATGCATAAAAACCTCCAGGGTGAGAATGGTGCCAACATTAATGTTCTACATTTGTTAAGCAAACATTCATCAGGACCAGTACATGCTGGGAAGTCAAAAACAAACAAGACTACTCCCTGTCCTTGGGCTGCTGCAGCCTAACAGGGGCACCATTATGCAACGAGGGGGTGACATACTCTTAAAGAAAGGTATGGAATAGAGTGAGACCACAACTCTGCTCTACCAGTGAAACAGCTCATGGTCTTTGTGACAGAAACTTGGTGGCCTGTGAGAGGACACCAGCTACCCAGCTATAGAGACACATTCCCTTGTGTTCACTCTCTTCATTGCTTATGAAGGTAATGTTCCCAGCATTGTATCCTAGGAGACAATTAACACTAATTAGCAGGTGATTGGAATCAGCAGAAGGGAATGGTTACAAAGTAGGTAAAATTTGATAGCAGGGTTGAAGGAGAAGGAAAATGATTACTGTGATCACTGTTGGCATTGTTAACATGTGAATTCTAACAGCACACCAGGCACTGTTCTAGGCCCTACGCATGTTTTAATTCATTCTCCTCCTATAAATTAGGCACTAGAATTGTCCCCACTTAATAGATGAGAAAAATGAGATGAAGGAGCATTAATGATTGGCTAAGGCCATACTGCTGCAATGTATCCATGTCCTAAAAGTAATACAGTTGTGTGAGGCAGAACAGAGAAGTGCCCCTCCAAGTCTTCTGGAAGCCAGGGCACCTGCGTGTGCAAGGCGAGGTGCCTGTAAGACAACAAACAGCCAAGGGTAATTGGCCTTTGTTATACTTACACTCATTTTATTTTGTTACTGTCTACTTAAAGGTTGACCTTCAACATAAAAAAGTGTGGGGAAAGTGAAGAGCAAAGCTCTGGAAACATTTTACAGAATTCTAAGGAGTTAAGTGATAAACATAGGTTGTGAAGATGAGTGTGGAAATGTAAATGCAGAAATTCCTTCCTTTCCATCAATTTCCAATCTCTGGGTATTCCAAACTAGATGAAAAATTTATGATCAGAAGTATTACTGTCTTTTCATGCACTGTCCTATTTTAAAAGCCAGAAACATGTCAATAGAGGGACAATAGTCCTTCACTTTCCCCTCACGTCAGTCCAGGAGGACTGTATCCTAACCTGTGTCCCTGACAGTCGAGGCTGCTGACTGCTGACTTCCACACATAGTCCTTTTGCACCCAGATTTGCATTACTTGGAATGAACTCGCTGAAATATAGAGAAAAGGGACTAATTGAAGGGACTAAGGGAACCACTGTTGTGCCTGTTTTGTCCCAAGAGAATATATCTATCAGACTACATACCTAAACTACAAAGTTTATTTATTATTTATTAAATGAGCATATGAACTATGAGGTAAAACCTAAAAATAGGGTGAATGTTTCATTTAAAATAGTTTTGAGTGAAAAACACAATGCCCTTAACCCCCTCCCTTAGAATACTTATCCCATCATTCTTGGCAATGTGTCTTTTGCTGTAGTAAGTTTTGTTAAAATGTAGACAAACATTGTACTTTTGATCACCCTTGACACTCTGTATCATGAGGTGTACATTTCTTTACAGATACTGCACGCGCGCACGCACACACACACACACACACACACTCACTGCTGGATAATTACCCTTGCTATAGACTCATAAGCTCTTTGCCATCAGCTTCCCTGCTCAGAAATTATTGTAGCACATTTTGAATCACATGAACCAGTTATAGAGTGTTGTGAACCATCTTCCTCACAGAAGCAGCTTCCCCAAATGCTGAGTTTGGTTAATACTTAAGTGCAAGGCCCAACTATTGTGCTTATTACCAGTGGGGCTTAATATTTTTGGAGCAACTCACAGAGCAATTTGCTATTTGTGATAATTCAAAATATCAATAAAGGTTAGAAAGAAATAAGATGCTTAACTGTACGCAGTCCAGACTATTGAGGAAATAAAGATATTCTTAAAGGACTTAAAGAAATTGCCAAAAAAGTCTTCAAATCCCAACACAAACTTCTGCGTACAGTAAAGATATACCCACTCTTGTGACCAGTAGCTTCTCTGGCATGCCTTTAAACTGCTAAATATCTTATTGAAAAGCTCCTACCAAAACATAATTACAATTACTTTTCAATTGTTGGATTTTTTGTAAAGACAATTTTTTGTGAGTTCTTCTGTAGGTGTCAGAAAAAATCATTAGGTAACTATTTCATTGGTTCATAAGTACTTAATGCAATATTTAGTAACTTGACTCTGGCAGGCTTTCAGCAATTCATACATCTTCTTGTTGCATGAAGAGCTGATGAGAGACAGGAGGTAAGGGGGAGAAGTTGGTTTGTTTAAAATTATTTAATAGAAAGCCCACAGGTCAGTGCTTAAAGCAAGTATTCAAATAAAGACAGCATGTGTTTAGCAACATGTCTTCATGAGGGAAACACTAAAATAAAAACTTCCAAGTAAGACTGGGTATTTACAGATGAGACATATGCTGGCTGCCCAGCTATGTTTAGGACAGCAGAGGGGCATTTAGATTTGTTTCCTGTAGGGCTCTCTGGGGCTGATGAAGTGGTGTTTACACAAATGCTTGGATGAAGTCACTGGATATTTTTACTAGATGCCCAGATATGTTACTAATCTTCCCTCTCTATGCCTCTTTACCCATTAGGTCAGCAGGACCATAGTGACAGGCGTGGCTTTACTGCTCCCTAAAATCCTAAGGTGTTTTTTCCAAAGTCCTTCTGATACCTTTTCCTCTCTATCTCCCACAATAACTGTGAAGACAGACACTGCTTTGCCAAAAGTGCTCACCCATCTGCAAAGCAGCAAACTCCATTATACAGAGTAGGTTTAATCTCACCTTTCAGAGCTGTCCCACAATTTCCATCCTCTGTTATGTGCAAACTGTCTTTCCTCCTGTTTTTTCTCCTTCTCTGTCTCTCTTTAGTTACAATCTCAATTATGAGAATGCTTAGTGATGACCATATCTCTTTCCCTTCCTCATCTTCAGGATTTACACAGATTGCAAATAACCTAAGGATGACTTCTTTTTACCAAAGTTATACTTCTGTCATGGCCAGGATTTGGTAACTTCTGTCTAAATTATCATATTTTGATTATATTCCATATCATAGTTTTCTTACCTCATTATTCCAAATATTTGTCTGCTGCTCCCTTTTTATAAATTTTAATTTCTGCCAACAGTTTTGCAGTTAAACTTAATGATAAGCAGGACAAGGTGGTTCTTTCATTACAACCATTAGGCAGCACAACATTGCCTGCTGTGAGTAGGAGAGGGCTGGGAGTTTCCTTGTCAAGCCACAGCTCTGCAAAGGCCCAAGAGTAGAGCTAACCCCCAGCTCTGTCTCAGCAGTGTGATCACAAAGCAAGCTGCTAACCTGTAGTTGGTCATTAATAAAATTGTGATAACATCCACTTCACAGGGCTATGGAAAGGATTTCATGAATCAAACTATATGGCACAGTGACTGACATATTAAAAAGTGCAAAATAAAGTTAGTGAGGATTGGAAATAAAAACCTTTTACAAAAAGGCATTTGTTCTGTGTCTTTGGTGTGAGTGTCATTTGTTACTATTCTCAGTCTTGTAGGTAAACTAGGTGCTGTGACAGGGTGAGAAGATTTTACTCTGGATCTCAAAGACCTGTGGAGACACTTGGAGGAGCTTAAGGTACAGCTCAGCTCCTGGGCCCACTGTGACAACTCTGTTGCTTTGATAAAGTGTGCTTAACACATGGGAAGGTAGGAGCCTGTGGTCCATCTGAACACCAGGTATCCATGGGAAGCCTGTCTGCCTGCCATTTGTCCACTCCCTCCTTCAAGAGCCCTTCCTTCATGACAGCACCTCCTGTGACAATCCTCTCATCTTTCTGGCTTCATTCTGTGCCACCATCTTCCTTTGTTAGTCCTCCATTGGAACACACACCAAACAATACACACTTTCCAGGAAAGCATACCAGTACAAGGATATTCATTAAAGAAATTAGAGTAGTTGGCTGGCTGAAGAAGGAGGAAGGAGGACAGGAGAGGAACATGGTTCAGAAGAACTAAGCAAAACAAATAAGAAATAAGCCGGGCAGAGTCTAGTGATGATGATGTTTCCAACGACCCCACCCTGCACTGGAGGTCCACACCGAAGTAACACAGAGGGCAGAACAGACCTTAGCATGGCACAGCCTACCAATTTAATTCTCATCCTTACTATTGTAGCTTGTAAATCTAGCAGTCATCATACCCTCTCCTTAAAAACATAGTGAATACAGAAAACAATTTTCAAGGAAGAATACAATAAAAGATTATGATAGTCATGGCAACAGCATAGTATTGTCCTTATTTACTCTAAAATACCTTTTATGGGCATTCCATTTGAACACTGTCCAGGTCACACTGGGAGAAGAATCAAATTTACCTTCAAAGCCTTTATTTATGGCTCCATAGGTGTTTACGTCACCTGTCCAGAGAGAAACGCTATTTACGGGACGTTTTCTAAATAGCTGCAGTTGATCTTGTATCCTGTGGAACGCAGGCCGCTGGTCCGGTTCTTGAGCCCAGCACTGAGCCATTAAATTCCACCTAAATGTGCATATGGAGACAGGAAAGTGAATAGCGGCAGGATACAGCTACTGATAACTCAGAGGGGGTCATTTTATAAGTGAAACTTATTGCCAGTTCTGCAAAATTCATATAAATGAATAGAACAAATGGTGTGGTTCCTAATGCAGTTGCGCTATTACTCCTCTTCATAGGCAGTATCTGTATTTTTGAAAAGCTGGTATATTATCATTTATTAACTTAAGTAAATAGAATGGTAAATAGATGGTTAGAAATGTCTATCCCACACATCAGGGAGTTAAGAGCTATAAAAATTATTGAAGAAACAGATATAAAGACTTTACATACATGGGACCGGGGATTTAGCTCAGTGGTTCCAGCATGTGCCTGGCAAGTGCAAGATCCCAAGTTCAATTCCTGGTAACCACATATCACAATACCGGGTGTGGTGGCTCCCACCTGTAATCCCAACATTCAGGAGGCAGAGGCAGGAGGATTGCTATGAGTTCGAGACTTGCCTGGGCTGCATAGTAAGTTCAGGGCCAGCCTTAATTATGAAGCAAGACGCTGTCTCAAAAAAAAAAGGCCATGTATGTATGTATGTATGTATATATATATACATATATAAGTAGTATATATGTGTATATATACATACTTAGTAGATATATGTATGTATATATACATATATAAGTAGTATACACACACATATATGTATACACACATTAAGCTACCAAAAAAACCTAAGGTTTGTTCTACATGGATACCTTGTGATAGAACCAAAAGCTGGAAACATAGTTGATTCCAGAGTGCTCATTCCTTATCCTGTGAGGTTTGTTAACAGCTCAGTTCCCTGATATGCATGGCTAGTTGGCTAAACACTGTCTTCTCCCTCAGGGTGGTTTAAGACATAACAACACAGGTGTTGGGGATTTAGCTCAGTGGTGCCACCACCTGCCTGGAAAGCACAAGGTTGCGAGTTTCATCCCTAGTACAGCAAAAAAAAAAAAAAAAAAAAAAATGTTTCTGCAGCATTTTTTTTGTACCAAGGGTCGGGCTTGGGACCTTGCATTTGTGCAGCACTCTTCACCAGTACTCATCCCTCACTCAGCAGAGATTGGTGGATACTTGTCTTGCAGTAGCAGGACATCCAGGCTGGGGCACAGTGTGACCCCATCCCTAAAGCAAGTGCTGATGGATGTACTCAGTCAGCTCTCTTAGGCCTGCCTCTAGCTTGCTCTTCTTCTGTCTCCCTACTTAGCAGAGAAGTGACTTCATTTTGTACAATGCAGTTCATAACTTACCCCAGTTCTTACCTGCAGGCAATCTTTTTTTTTTTTTTGCTTTTGAGATAGGGTCTCGCTTTGTAGTTCAGGCTGGCCCTGAGCTCACT
>PVIC010016882.1:0-33389 GCA_004025085.1 Thryonomys swinderianus
AGCAATCCTCCTGTCTCTACCTCCCGAGTGCTGGGATTACAGGCGTGAGCCACCACGTCCGGCATTGTGGTATGCGGTGTTGGTTGTTGGTGGGCGTGAGTCTCCACGCCCAGCATTATATGTGGTTACCGGGGATCGAACTCAGGTCCTTGCGCTCACGAGGCAGGCACCAGAACCACTGAGCTAACCCTCCGGCCCCCATTTTGATTTATTTTAGGACAAAATAAAACTTCTCAAGTCCTCACGTGGTAAATGGTCCTATGTCTCCGTAAAAACCTTGGCCTGAAATGTGAATGATGAGCAAAGCACATGAGAGGTAAAGCTTCTTAGCATCATAAAGTGAAGATCTGCTTGTGACATGGTTTGTGTTTTCATGAGTCACATGAGAGTGTGGTAAAACTGAGTATTCAAGAAGAAATGAAAACTGAAGTGTGTTTTGGTTTTCTTTTTGATCCAAGGCCGACAATCTATGAAACCATCTGTGGAAGAAACAGTATGACATTTGCAGGAAGAGAGTTGGCAAAAAAATAAAAAAAAAATAAGCAGAGGTGTCCAGGTAAGAAACGGTTCTGGGGAATGTCCATCAGGAATTGAGGACCTATGTCACCTAATGTTTGTGATAGGTCCTTGTGTTGTCTATGTGAAACATACCTAGCAGCGTGTTCTGCACATTGCTGGATGTCGAATGACTGGCTTCCTGAGGAGAGAAGACCCGCCCTGAATGGAGGGCTGGGGCACCAACCAGCAGGCCTGGCACAAAGGTGGAATACAATGAGAAAGCAGAAGGGGTCACTTTTGTCTCTTCAGAGGAGTTCCAGTCTTCTGCATCACCCGTGGATTTGCATCCCCAGGAACAGACTCCTTGGCATTCCACAGGCTTTGGCCTCTGGCTAAGAACTCACACCGTTCTCTACAGTGAGCTTCTGGCTCAGACTTTGGGGGGGTGACTCTCCTGCTCTCCAGTGTGAGGAAGGTTCTTTTGTTTTCTTCCACCCTGATTCTGAAGAAAGGAAGAGAAAGAGAGAGAGAGGGAGAGAGAGAGGGAGAGTGTTTTCAATTGAATCTTTTTTTGTCATGAATCACAATGAATATAAATATGAATATAAATAACTCTGAAAGTTTCCCTTTTTCCAAATAGTCCTTTGCTTCTACTAATGACAATCTCTATTTTATTTTTTAAAACATCAAAACTTTTAACTTTTGAGTAAATTGAATCCACATATATCCACACCTGGTTCAAATAACAAATTTTATCACGAAGACAGAAAGCCGAGTGAACAGATGGCCAGGTGACATTTGCAGAGCCTTAAAAAATTATTTGGGATTTGCCACAAATATTTGGAGGATCAACAGTACACAAACCTGAAGGTCACCCCTTTTGTTATGAAACATTACAGAACGCTTGCTGGAAACTAGAAAATTTAGAACAATTTTATTGCATATGAATAATCTATAGGTTAGTGACAGAAAACTGATATATGCAATGATCATTCTTGAAGTGCAGACTTCTGGGGGCAATTGTTCTCATAACACCTGGCCTTCCTCACTGCCCAGACTCATGGCTGCCATCACTGTATTATAGGTAGAAAAGCCAGCTAGACATATGTAGGCAGATAGATAGGACTGGCCCTTGGAAAAAAACAAAAAAGCCATCTTGGAGGTTACTGCTGCCAGAGAAAAGCTACCCCACCCATATAAGATAAATAGCTCATTGAGATTCCAAATAGGCAGCCATCAGATATTCTAAGGAAGGCGCCAACCTCCTGGGGTGGAGGGCTGACACTTTAACCCACCTCCCCAGAAAAGAGTTAGAGTCAAAAATTCCTGTCTGATTGTTAATCTCCCACTGTACTCATTGGTTAATTGTAACCCGTCACTTTTTTGAACTTTATTGGTAGCCCCCTCTTTCAGACCCGCCTCACCTCGTGGCTTTGCTCCATAAAGCTCTCTAAAAAGTGAGGTAGGGGGGTTACCCTCTTTCCAGGTTCCCCCTTCTGTCTCTCTTAAGGCAGGAGCTTTCTCTCTCAATAAAGTTTTCCTACTCAAACCTCCGTCGTTCCTAAAATTCATTCTTCGATTTTTAGAGAACACGAACTCACGCTTCAGATGGGGAGTTAGGCCTTAACTCTCCTGTGTCAACTGTGGCACGCGCTAAGTCACGACAGTTCACGAAACATTTTCTTAAAGTCCTTCATATCATCTAGGAGGCCAAACCAAGTGGAAAATACTGGCTTCTTTTTGTTTGAATACATGTAATACATATCCACGTAGCCAGTTCTCTTGTCTGTACATATTTTTTTCTCATCTACTTACCTTATTTCTCCTCTGTTTTCATGTGCAGTAAGCAGACGAAGTCTCAGCCCACTATGCAAGCATTTTTGTTACTTAACATCCACATGACATGACATTTTTATTCCCCTACTATATGCCACCTTACCTCCTTATTTCATCTGTTCTATTTTTTTTCCAAAAATCATGAAGGAATGCATTTCTAGTATATACCTTCCAATTGAATCCCTGAATTAATAAAAATATTCCACAATTGGGGCTGGGGATTCAGCTCAAGGTACTGCAACTATCTTGGGAGCACAAGGATCCGAGTTCAATCCCTGGTGCCACAAACAAACAAACAAACAAATAACAATATTCCACAATAATATTAGCGTATATCTTTATGTGGTGTTGAGCACGATTTCATTCATACTTCGATATTCAGATTGATGTTTCTGTAGGTTGCCTGAACTTCATAAATGGTAGAATCACTTATGGAGCTAATCTATCACTCCATTAGGGTCCTGGCATAAGTGTTACTGTTTTATCTGATGACATGTCTAACCGTTAAACATGCCAGGTTATGTTTCATGGGAAATAGCCATTCAGTTCAGTCTTTTTTACTGCTACTTCCTTTACTAAGGGAGCAACAGTCCTTGTCTTTGTAACCACCGAGAACTTGCACATAATTATTCTACCCCAAAGCAACCAAATTTCTATACAAACTCAAAGAGCTCTTCTTAAAAGTCTCACAGATCATGTCGCTTTCAAGCTTGAAACCCTGAAGTAATTTCCTGTCCTTGGAACCCCTAAGTTTAAAATCATTAACCTGGTGTTGAAGGTCTCATCTCTACTTCTCGACATTTTTGTTTCATTTTCAGGATTCTTCAAAAGGCTGCTGGCACTCTGGGGTTGTCCCTCCCCCTCAGTGGTACGTGTCTTCCTTTCTGTTCCACGCCTTTCATTTATGATCTTCTGTTTGCCAGGGACACTGCTAATTGAGTCCAATTTTAATGATACATATTGCTTTTCAGTCGGCACACTCTGAGACTTCAGAAACCATCGCTTTAGAGGAAATGTCAGACTCATATCCTACTTTATTTAAATAATTTTGTTTTGCCAGTTTCTCTCATTAGACTGAAAAGTCACAAAAGCTGGGAGTGTTTCTGGCTTGTTCTCCATACTAATACCTATTGGAATATTTTCTTGCAGTTGCCCTGGGCATCACATTTCATGAGTAAATGAATACATGAATAATTGAATAAAAATCACAAGTGTAAATCAAATGGTAAACTGTTTACCTAGTATTAGTAATAATAATAATAATAATAATAATAATTTCAAGGATAATAACAGATAATAACTGTTCAGAGAACATAATGTAATTCACTCAATTTATGCTGATTTTCTAGATTAGTTTTTTTTTTCAAATTTTAGCAGGTTTTTACTGTCTTTTACTATATTTTATGGTCCTGTTAATCTCTGTAGGCATTACTTATGCTTTTTCTTAGTAAAAACCAATTAACACAAAATTAATAGTTTTAAAACACTTTTTCTCTGTCATGTGAAAGAAAACAATAGATAGTTTCAACCAAAAGTGTAATTGCTTATTACAGGGCTATAAGGGTGATGAATAGTCAAGAAGCATCAGCCTGCTAAAAATATGATGCAATGTTCGTTATCAAGACAAATGAAATTCAATCGGCACAGATTTGCAATGTTAGGAAATGTGTCTCTAAATGTTGAAGAAAGCAAAGCTATTATTTTAATAATAAGGATTCTTATTTTATTCAAACAGCATTTGTAAGTTTATAGAAGTATAGCATCATATACATGATTATTATGTTTATATATAAACATATATATGGATTGTTATATATTATGAGATTATAGTATCTATTATATACTATGTTTATATACATATAAATAGATGATATTTATATTCATTGAATTTCTGGGGCCAGCCACCAAAATCAGACAGTACCTGAGTCAGGGGTTGAGGATTAAGAAAAACACAAGACAGACAAAGATGGGGGTTGGGAGGACCTCAGATAATTCTGAAGGCCCCAGAGTTTATTCTTCAGTGCTCTTTTATAGTATTTCAAGCTAGAGTGCCACGTGCATAGCTTACAATCAATAAAGTAATCAGTGGTAAACATCTACGATTAACATGAGTAAAATCCAAATCCACAGGAACTCAAAATACAAAGGATAACCTTGTCTGGCAGTCAGTATCTAAAAATCTCTGGAATGTGTTCTCTCTGCTCCTTAACTGTCTTCTAGGTGATCAGCACATTTCCTTATCTTATGCTAAAGACTAGCCCAGACTCTCAAGGCACAAGTCTTGGTCTCTCTTTGAGGACTTCCCTCATGGGGGTTGGGGTGTAGGGAGAGGCCCAGGGCAAAATGCAAAACAGTTTCTTGGTGAGGGAGCAAGCCCCACCCCCAGGGACTCAGAGAGCTGGGGCAATGCCCCGCCCCAAGCTGCTTCCCACATTAAATATATATCATATATTATAAATTATAAATATCATAGATTATATGTTAATATAAAACATATATGTATTATTATATATTATATAACATATAATGTGTTAACAAAACATATATGTATTATTATGTATATGTACACACACGCACACATGAGTGATATAAGGGAGTGTTTTATTTAGAATCTTATAACAATGCTTTTACCAAGTTTGAAACTGAGAAGTATGCTTCTAGTGAAGTTGGAGAAAAGAACGAGGCATGATCTGGAAATGCCAAGGTTTGAGAAGGCTTGCCAATGGAATAAATGAAATAGAGATTGAAACCTTGAAAATCTTTTTTTTTTTCAGCTCCCTGTTTCTTGCAGTCAATGATAAACTCACTGATCAAAGTCTCGCTATGACTAGTTGAACACTTGGCAAGAGAACACAGTGACAAACTAGCATGATGTTTTAAGTTTTAGAACATAGATCAGTGTGCAGAGTATGGAAAAGTCCAGTACTTCAGCTCTCTTTGGTGTAACAATATATAGAACATAATTTAGAATTCCTTATTCCCAGAATTAATTGATAATAATACTCAGAGCAAAGAAACAGGCAACATTTTTGGGAGATTGAGCTAGGTTATCACTGAATAAATATTTTGAATGATTGTATTCTGTGTTGTAGGAATGAGTCATAAAATTTCAACTTTCAATGCAATAAAAATTAAAAATATTTTGTTAATGTACTCTAATTGATTCCCTACACATTATATTCATTTCAGGCCAAAATATACCATAAATATAAGAATGACCCCCAGCTAAAAATAGCTTGGTTTTTGACAAAAAGCATTCAAAGGTTAGCAATTGAAAGGTTTTATATTTATTATGTTAAATGTATTATTATGTTTATTATGCAAAGCCCTTCTGATTTAAAATATATTATAGCATACTATGTACATTTTAATACATTTATAAATATTATAAAAATTGACATTTTTCTAATTGTATTTTTATACTTGATCTGTAGTGGCTTATGTTGAATAACATGCTTCAAAAATTCTTTAAAATATCTCTCATTAAATGGAATTTCAAATGTCTACTGTATGCAATATTAATAACTAAAAGATCTTTCTAGCATGTATATCTACAAAAAAAAGGGCAATTTCAAATACATCTGATTTTTAAAATTATATTTGATATAACTTCTTTATTAAATTTTTCTTTCTTATACATAGTTAACTGACTTGTATGTACAGCTTGGCTTAAAAACATGACTACAATTTAAATAGTAACTATTTCATGTATAATATCAAAATAAAACTAAAACATAATTTGCTTGTGCAATTTAAAATAGCAATAAAATGGACCACATTGTTTATGACAAAATTAATATTGTGTTCTAAAAAGCTTTGATTTTACTATGCCCTGTAAATTCAAGCCCACAATTTAAAAAATCAGTTACATTCAGATATCACGCACTCATATTTATGTTGCTACATAATAATTTCCCAGAATTCTTGTGGCTTAAATTAATTCTGCATGTTGAACGCCCAAACAGATTAAACTCATTTTATTTGGGGAGTTCAAAAAGCCAACTCAGGGTGGTGACTGAGCTGACCTCGTATCTCTATAGCCTGAGAAGCAGGCACTGCCATGATTGCGAAGGTTGGTGGTTGCACCCAGCTGAATGTCAGAAGTCTTCCAGCTTCTTCCCCGCTACTGATGTCACTCTTTTACATGCTGGAAAGGAAAAAGATGCATCTGACTTATGAATATTCCAGGGGAAATGTATTCAACACTATAGGAAATAAATTATTACAATATATAGAGAAACTGAACTTGATATCTTGGAAAAAAAGAGCAGGAAGATTTTGAAATATGAACGTGAACTACTGAGAAATGATGAGATGTTAGCAGTTTGGGGTCATATGAGCAAGTCTTCCACCTGCTAATTTCTGTTCTGTTACCTCTGGCTTCTGGGCTTCCTTCCACACACACAGCTGGCTGGAAGCCTTCCTCTCCTTGTCTTTTAATGATTACATCTCAAAGTGCCAACTCACAAGCCCTTACAAAGATGTTTCTGGGTTATAGAAGATTCTTATCTCAATGTGGCAAAGAAAGAGTTTAAATGGCAACTTAAAGTATGTGTCCTAGCAAAAGGGACATCAGGGGTCTCTAGTCAAGAGAAAACCTAAAATTTAATCCCATTGAGTGGAAGCATAGACAGGATTAATGTGGTTCCTCCTCTGTCTGCAAGAAACCAGCAGTGGTACCTTGAGTCAGCCTTAGGTTTTGAGACTCCTAGACTCTTTCTGTACCAACATCTGCAGAAAGACTGCTTATGATGAGATGAGGCTGGTAGTTTGTTTTTGTCACATATTATCCTGTAGTCACAGAAATGCCATTCATAATACTCCAAAGTGGTTCCCACATTGGAAAAGTCTGTGAACAGAATGGAAGTCATTCTGAGAATGTTGTCTACAAATGGGATATATAGTTTGCCCCTTACAATGTTTGGAAATTAAATTCATTCACTGGACAGAGCTGCACCATTTGAAGGAGAAAATGAGAGAAGAGCTCCATGGTTCATAATTTGTATCCATATGAGAAGGGAAATATAGTGGATTGAGTTTGTGTATTGTCATAAATAAAGATGTCCCGGCTAACTTCCCTTCTTTGGTATTATGTGTCATCTCTTTGTTTTCTGAGCCACATTTCTAGATATTAACTTAGCAGGAAATGTGATTGAATCATGTGTTATTTGTGCATTTTAGTAGTAGTTTCACCAGGAACCAAAAAGAATGTAATACTTTTCTAGGGTACCACAGATTCTTTACATACATTCCTTTTGAATAAACTCACAGAGGTTTGTTTTTGTTTTTGTTTTGTTTTGTTTTGCTTTTCCTGGTAATGAAAACATTCTGTACATGATGGTGACAGAAATGATCAGGATGCAAGTATGTGATTGAGTTTGTGCATTATAAAATAGGGAATTATAAAAGACAATACATATTCAGAAAACACCAGTCTTCAACCTGTTATTTGTCAATACTCTTCAACCTATATTTGTTGATACTCTCTGTTAACAAGTAAGTTGATATTGAATGTGTCAGTGCTCTGTAATCAAAGTCTGCACTATGCACACGTGTGCCTTTTTGTGTGCTATTGTAAGAACTGTTCATCAACATTAGTAAGTGTAGTGACAGCAGAGAATGTTTGGGAGGGTGGGACTGCAGTGAGGCTCTTCGGGCAGAAGGCTGCAGTATTGGATCATGCTGAATGTCTCCAGAGATGGTGAGATCTTCAGGGCATCAGCCACCAGGGAATTACTGTATGACCCGCTCATATATATATATATATATATATATATATATATATATGAGCGGGTCATATAGATATGAGCTGCAAATACATCAGCTGCTGTTGCTTTTTTGAAATACGAAACATTGGCAGAGCAATACTTTAAGCAGTTCATAGAATGTGAGCACAAATGAAAACATGTTTTAATTACACAGTGTATTATGTTTATCTTAGATATTGGCAAAGTCCTTAATACTCCATTAAATGACATTTCTCATGTATCAGCATAAAATATAAATTGTAGATGTAGCAATTCCTTGAAATTTTATTAATTCCAAAAGAAGAAATAGGACATAAAACCACAAGCATTTGACATATTGGGTTGTAGATTGTAATCATCAGTACAATCAAATTGAATCATGTAGTTAATCAAGAATTTCACATTTTATTCTTGAGATTGTCAGAATCATTTTATTAGGTTTTACTACAGATTTGTGTGTAATGTATCAACAATCTAGAATATGTATAGTATATTTATATAAATATATATGGTATATTTATATAAATATATATGGTATATTTATATAAATGTATATGGTATATTTATATAAATATACATGGTATATTTATATAAATATATATGGTATATTTATATAAATATACATGGTATAGTTATATAAATATATATGGTATATTTATATAAATATATATGGTATATTTATATAAATATAAATTAAAATATATATATATATATATCTCAAAGGTCATTCCACCATGACCTACACAAATCCATCTGAAAGTATGCTCTTCTAGCCCCCCTGGTGTATTCCAAAGTCAGTCTAGCTCAAATTTCACCCTACTTGACACATTTATACTCAGTCAAATTCCTACCAAAACATATCTTCTTAAACCAGACTTAATCTCAAATAGAGACAATAACAGTCCATAATCCCAGTAAAATTCAAGGATTCTGCACACAACTAGTAATGCAGCATTTTCTTTACACACCACTCAACAGTTTCATTATTTTTCAAAATGTCTCATAAGTCTCTTCTGAGACTCAAGAACAATTCTTAGCTGTGAATCTCTGCAAAAATGAAAACCAAATTGGATAACTCAAAAGTGCAGTCGCATGAGGCAAACAGCACAGTCCAACTATTCTGTACTCTACAGAGACAGTGAACTTCTTTTTTATTGGTCCTTCTTGCAGGTTTTATATCATTAATGATCATATCCATCCATACAGTTTCTCACATATTTGTTAAAGCCCATGACTGCATATCAGCAAAGGTAACTGTTATTTACTGAACTACTGTAAATTGTAGCAAGTATGTAAAAAGATGTTATCTTCTTTTGTCTCAATATATAAATAATTTCTAACAAGTTTTACAAATATTGTAGAGAGTTTCCAGTTCCTTTTTCCTCCTTTAAGGGTTTTTAGTGATTCATAATAAATACCAAGTTTGAAGCCTGCAAATTACCATTGAGGAGGAAGAAAATTCAGAGACTTTTCAAAAATAATTAATCACAACAGCGCCGGGTGTGGTGGCTCATGCCTGTAATCCCAGCACTCGGGAGGCAGAGACAGGAGGATTGCTGAGTTCAAGGCTTGCCTGGGCTACATAGTGAGCTCAGGGCCAGCCTGAACTACAAAGCGAGACCCTGTCTCAAAAAAAAAAAAAAAAAAAAAGAAAGAAAAAAGAAAATTAATTACAAGTCTTGGCTATTTTTATTTACCATTTCACTAAATGGCTCATGTGTGTGTTTGGTTCATAGTGGTGTCTTACTGTAATCCCAACACTCTAGAGACTGGGAGAGGTGGATCACAGTTTCGAGGCCAGCTCAGACAACTTGTCAAGATTCTGCCTAAAATATAAAAAAAGTGATGTAAAAAGGGAATGTAACTCAACATGAAATCTTGAATTTAGCATCCAGTACCACCAAAAACAAAACAAAACAAAACAAACAAACAAACAAAACTCCATGTAATCTTTAAAAGACTAAACAATTATTGTTGCATTTAGATAAGCACCATATAAATATAGGACTACAAAGCAGTAGGGTGGGCTTTATACTGTCGCGTGTAAACTGGATAAGAAGAGAATTCTCAGGGTTCCCGAAATGATGTGGCCATGTTTCATTTTAGTTTACAGTCAGGATACATTCATGCAAAGAGAAAACAAAGGATGTGTGTTCTAGGTGCCCTCTTGTGTAGTGGGAGCCTGAGAAAGTTCGCCAGCTCCTGCATATCACAGGCTCCGTCCTGGTGTGTAAGGGACTCAGTCGAGTCCTCCTGAAGATTCTGTTTTCAGTAGCCTTAGTTATTTAGCTGTTGTGCGGTAATTTGAAACCAGAGTAACAAGTTTCAGGCTGTCTGGCATCAGGAATTTTAAAACTTATATTCAATGTATACTTTGTTTTAAGTTGCTGTGTTTTTGAGTCTGAGTCATATATGTATATAAATATGTCTTTTGTTCTTTTTTCCATTTAAACATCTTTTCCTATTTAGCAGCCTCTTCATTATCAAGAATTAAAAAGTCCCTCAAGGATGTGTTTTAGGTTTCTTGCTTTCATTTAGCTGCCGTTGATGTTGATAATGATGATGTAGTTGTTGCTGTTTGGTGTCCTTTTTAAAATTTCGCCAAGATCTCTTTTGGGGGTGTAGTGACCAAGAGTTCCACCACCTTTTCATGAGACTTATCACCCTTGTCTAACATCTCTTCTCTCTCCCTGAGTTCTGAAACTTTGGAAAGACCTGACAGAGCGCAGTATTGATCTGTCCCTCTGAGGCAGGGGCTTCAGCACCCACATCTGTTACAGTGCTTTGTTCGGAGCCAGATTTGGTGAGTTTATGGCTGTTGTGACAAAACCTTTGCGGTTGACTGCTATAGGACCTAGCAAGGTGATCTTGCTGGTTCCTTGTTTTAACTTGTACTCTTTTAAAAAAAAAAAAATTGAATTCTTTATTGGTACATTTTTTATATAGCTCACAATCACACACAACATTGGGGAATCTGTACCAGTATATGACACAAGTGAATTCTCATTTTGGTACCACTCAACTGGCCACTGGCCATGCTCGCTCTGCCAGCCTTCTTAGACACCTCTGCGAAGGGATAGTGAACTTGATCAAAATCAAGAGTCACCCCCAGCAACAAACACTAAGTCCCATAACTGGGTGGAAAAATCTCAATTTCAAATGATCCGGGGCTCATCCCAATGGCCTAGTTAGAATCTCTCATGGGCAGGCTCCTGTCAGGAATCACAGCGTTTCTCCACAGACATTCCATGTCCCCTTCATTTCCTACATTCTAGCATCTCTGCTGCACCTTGTCATTCATTCCCACAGCATCATGCATCGCCTCCTCCAGCACCCACACCTGTCTTCTCAGCCCCAAACTTGAAATCTGGGTAGAAATCTGTCTCAGCTCACAATGCTTGTATTCTTTGTAATCATAAAACCCACATCATGCAGAGGACATCAAGATCTAAGTGGTAAACTATCCCCGTACCCTTAAAGCAAGGGTGCAGTTTTCCCCAAGTATCTAGAGGGATAAATATAGTGCAAGGAATCACAGAGAAACAATGTCCTTGGAGGTGTTTGCTAAGAGCTCTTTACTTCGTGGGGCTGGGTTCTGGAAATCCTATCTTTTTTTTTTTTTGTTTGCTTGTTTTTTGTTTTTTGAGACAGGGTCTCGCGGTGTAGTTCAGGCTGGCCCTGAGTTCACTATGGTGCCCAGGCAAGCCGACGCGAACTCAGCAATCCTCCTGTCTCTGCCTCTCAAGTGCTGGGATTACAGGCATGAGCCACCATGTCCGGCATTGTGGTATGCGGTGTTGATTGTTGGTGGGCGTGTCTCCACGCCCAGCATTCTATGTGGTTACCGGGGATCGAACTCAGGACCTTGCGCTTGCGAGGCAGGCACCGGAACCACTGAGCTAACCCTCCGGCCCTGGAAATCCTATCTTTATGATAGACAACACAATGATCCTGTGACCTGCAGCTAAGTTCCACCTCTTATTCCACCACATTTATATGTCTCCTAACTGGAGCCCCGGATTCTATTGCTAGAACCATCAATAGTCACTCCTCTCAAAACCAAATCGCAGTTAGTAGTTTCTACACAATCCCATTTTTCTGATTTTCATACTATGTAGTTTTGTATTTGTGTTATATATTTACTATGCAACGTTTGTGTGCCACACATGATATCTACAACTAAAATAAAATTGGCATACATGCTTTAAATTTCGTGTTGTTTTCCATGACCCGAAGACAATTTTTTAGGAAAAATATGAGAAAACAAAATTTTTCTGATCTTCTCTTTAATGTCCCTCACATTATTAAAACATCATAACAAGTATGTTATAGCAAGTGTATGTAGAATATATAATGTAAAGACTCAGAAAAATAATACCACAAAAGAAAATGAGCAGAGATTTCAGATGAGAAACTGACAATCTACATTTCATATATTATTTTGTGACTAAGATAAATATCCAATTATATTTTTCAGATTCTCCTAGAAGGAAGAAAGGCAATCTCGAAACGAATTGGATTAGCCAGGCTGAAGGAACAGAGACAGATTCAAGTCTTATTTTGCCAAAAGTTTGATTTATTTTCATTTACTTCAGAGAAAAAAGCTACAGTGTCAAGTACAGATGAACATAAGAGGAATCATCTGCTCTTTCAGGAGCTGGGCCAGAGTCTCAGTTACAGCAGAATAAATCACTGTGGCACAATCGGCCGCTGAGCATTGCGTCCCTGTGCATGTGACTGCAGCTCAAGGTAGCTGAGCCAGCATGGCCTGCAAAGGAAAGGGGAGTCCATTTAGAGACGCTACCAGGCTTCAAGCACAATTTTTCCAAAAATGAAAAACTTGGAATTAAGTTAAGAAACAAATGAATGAAAAACTTTCATAATTAAAAAGAAAGCCTTGATATTACATAAAGGCATTAAACAAAGAAAAAAGGAAAAAAGATCTGAACAGTTTTTTGGAGTAGTAATAGGGATTTTTGTGGTTGAAATCATTGCTTTCTTTTCCAAGATGTCAACCTCTGTAATGATACTGTCGTGACTTAAGTACAAATGATGGAGATGCAAAGATATTTCCTCTCTACAAACAATAAATTATGCAAATTAAAACCCAACTGAGAGATGGGTATGCTCTATCACAGTTTTCATTGTGATAGAACTCGTGCTTCTTTTGTTAGCTCCTTGGGAGGAAACATAAAACCTTTCATGTCCCCAGATATTGAACCGGTTGATCCTGATTGGAAATGCTAGTAGAGTTTTAATACATGTGTGTGAGTTTTAAGATGGTTATAAGCTTAGTTGATTACAAAGCTGCTAAAAATTAATTTGTCATGACCTTATCCTCCATCAATTCTGGTATTTTTATTACATAAATAGGCAGAATTCTTTAGCATTTTCCTCATTCAATATATAAATGTATCAGATTTCAGCAAAAGCACGAAATACCATGTGGAAACTTTCAACAACAGAAGGTATGTGGTTAAAGTTTTATTGTCAATGAATGTGGACAGTGGCTATCTAAAAGACAGCCAGCAAAAAAAAAAGGCTGAAGAGTGTTTAAAGGTAGTTATGTCCTGGCATAAATACATTTCCTTAAATGTGGAATTAAAAGACAAGTATCCTGCTGGGCGTGGTGGCTCATGCCTGTAATCCCAGCACTCAGGAGGCAGCGGGAGGAGGATTGCTGAGTTCAAGGTTTGCCTGGGCTACACAGTGAGCTCAGGGCCAGCCTGAACTACAAAGCGAGACCCTGGCTCAAAAAAAAAAAAAAAAAAAAAAAAAAAAAAAAAAAAAAAAGACAAGTATCCTGATAGGGAGATTCAAAGTTGAGGCTTATACATGACAATGCAAAGAGAGAATGGTATATGGGAAAATGCTAGATTAACAATAGAGATATGTATGTTTTCATTATTGAAATATTTCCAAATCTAGTATACATACTGTGTCAACAGAAGATACTTAAAATATATTAAACTCTAGTGGCAAAAATTAGAAAATTGCATTCCCAAATCTTGGTTTCTAATACCAATTGCAGTAAAAAGAATTAGACTCTTGAAAGAAATGGCTGATTATTGAATTAGGGCTGTAAAAATATGAAGCAAAGCTAAGAAACCTACACCAGCAAAGAGTAAAAAAGTGCTTGAAAAAATACACATTTATGAAGATTTGTTACGAGCACAATGCCATAAGTTGAATTTGTGTCTTAAATTCTAGCATACCACAAATATGATTCTATTCAGAAATATATTCTTTGTGTGTGTAATTAAGTTAATATGAATTCAATTTGACTGCAGGAGGCACAAACCTAAGTCTGGCTTAATTAGAAGAAAAGTTTGGACACACAGGTATGGAGAAGAACAAAGTCATAAGGAGATGCTTCTTGTGAGGCATGATGTAGTAAAGAAGGCATTATTTGATATCAGACCAAAGGCAATGCTTTTTAAAAAGTGCAAGATTACTCATTTGAACCATATTCTACTTTTGAGAGAAATATAGAATGTTTAAGCAAAAGGTTTGGATATTTAGTTGGGAATAATTTCAAGAAATTATGCAAAAAATACCTAATTTCTCCTTACTATTAAAGTGAAATATGAAGTTAATTGGATTAAATGAAATTGTTAAGCAAATTTAACCAATGTTTAATGATTAGAAAATTTTTGAATTCTTCTTGTAATAATAATGAAAACAGGAAGGACCCACTCTGAGAGACCATTAATCATGTGGCTGGGTAACAATTTGATGTTTCCAAAAGACTACTGGCACTTGACTTACTAGCCCAGTCAATAGCTCAGAGGAAGCCAAGGACAGACCTTAAGGATATGTGAGGAGACTTAGGTCCACAAGCTTGGTGTGCAGTGGAATCACAAGGAAAACCAGCAGGAATTACAAGATTGCTTTACAAACATTTCAATTGGGGGTTCTTAGGAACAAAGCACGAAAAGAAGGAAAAGTGGCGCTAAGGGTAGAGGCATCGGTGTGGGGGCCTGGGAGGCACTCCCACATGCTAGGTGGCCAATGGCTTCTCCCAGGAATGAAAAGAACAAAAATCTGTCCTGATTTTCTGATGTGCTTGGGGCTTAAGAGACATTCTACACTACCACTTTTTTTTTTTTTTTTTTTTTACATTTTGGAATGAGAGTATCTCCTGCATGTATCTCAAAGCACTATGCACTTAACATGTGGTTTCACTTCCTTTCGAAAGTCTGAATGCTATGACATTGTGTGTTCCTTTATATGCCATATTTTCTGCAGCCACTCATCCAACAAAGGCACTGAGTGACTCCAAATCTTGGATATTGAAACAGTAAGTGAACATGAGAAAACTAACAACTCTTGGACATACTGGTTTGATTTGTTTTGGGTATATTCACAGTGATGACTCTACTAGATGATATGAATCTTTGCTAGTAAGAAATTTGTAGGTCATACTGAACATTGTAGAAAAATAAGTCAGAAAATTTTCTGTTGATTCAATAGATTTTCCTCTTTTGAGGGAAACTCATCTTGTACATCTTTATCATGGAGATACAATTGGGTTAAAGTCTTAGTTCAACACAAGATTGTATAATGTATTTAAGTCAGATAATTTTTTTAAACTTATCTTTATTGGTACATTGTGTACTGGGATTTTGTACCAATGTATGCCACAATTTAACTCTCACTTTTTCCCCATTCCTCTACACACCCTACAATCCTTCACCCCTAAATACATAAGCTTTGTTTCCCTTTTTATTAACATCACATTTTTTCTTTACCCCTCATTACTCACCCCTCCACCACATTTCCCTCAGAATATTTTCTATTTCACAGTATTCATCATATATTCTAGAACTCAGTAACATCTTCAGTTTCTCATACCAGAGAACAGATACAATATTTACAGTTCTGTGACCTATTTATTTCACTTACGAATATGTGCTGAATGTACATCCCTTTGAGTATAAATACTGAAACATCATTCTTTAAGGCAGAGTAAATCTCCATCTTATAGAAAAACCACATCTTCTTTATCCACTCTCCAGTTGCTAGACATTTGTGTTGTTCCCAAGATTTAGCTATCACTAACTGAGCTGCTATGAATATAGGTGTATATGTGTAACTGTGATATGATTCTTTTAATTCTTTTGTTTATATTCCTATAAGGGAAATAGCATGTCAAATGAGAACTCCAGTCCGTTTTTGTTGTTGTTGTTGTTGTTTTTTTAGGAATCTCCACACTGACTTTTATAGAGGTTGTATGAGTCTAAATTCCCACCAATAGTGGAGAAGGGTTCCTTTTCTCCACACTCTCACCAGCATTTCTAGCAGGTTAATTTTTTTTTTCATTTTTTTTTTTTTTGACACAGTGTCTTGCTTTGTCATTCAGGTTGGCCCTGAGCTCACTATCTAGCTCAGGCAACCCTCAAACTCAGCAATCCACCTACCTTTGTCTCCTGAGTGCTGGAATTACAGACATAAGCCACAGAGCCTGGCATTGTGTTGTATGGTCCTGATTGTGAGCAGGCATGAGTCACCACACTCAGTATTGTTGTGTGTGGTTACCAGGGACTGAACTCAGCACCTTGCTCTTGCTAGGCAGGCGCTGGATCCACTGAGCTAAATCTCTGGCCCATGTTACTGGTTAATTTTGAGATAGCAGCCATTCTTTGTAGAGTGAGAGGAAAATTGTGTTGTTTTCATCTGCATTTCTCGAATGACCAGTGATGTTGAACATTTCTTCTTATGTTTCTTGGCAGCTTTTATTTCTTCCTCTGAAAAGTGTCTGTTCATTTCAGTTGCCCATTTTTTGAATTGGGTCTTTAAATTTGGGGGACTGATTTTTTTAAGTTCTTCATATATTCTAAACAGTACACCTTTGTCTGAGAGACAGCTGGTAAAGATTCTTTTCCAGGTTGTTGGTTGTCTTTCCATTCTGCTGGTGGTTTCCCTTGCTGTGCAGAAGCCATTTAATAAGCAGAGATCCAGTTTGTTGATGTCTTCTTCTAGATCTTGTGCTAGAGAGGTTTTGTTTGTAAAGTTTTTCCCTGAGCCAATATCTCAAAGAGTTTTACCTAATCTGTTTTGAAGCAGGTTTATCTTGATATTTTAAATTTGTTAAATGGATAGAAGAGCATACACACAGAAGTATAGTTGTAAAGGTGAAATTGAATGCAAGTCCTTCATAAATATCCCCATATCTTGCCATCTGAATGAAGTTTGGACTTTTGGGCCTAGCTGTGTATGCTGTACCTAGAGTATTTACACTTTCCCTTAGATTTTACTCTATTTTTCTCATTTTTGAAATATCTCTTTATAAAATCTTAACATAAATTTAAATATTATCCTGAAGTTCATTTCATAAAGTTCAGAAATTGAGGTCCATGTTTATGTATTTTACTGTCTTGAGTGTTTTTACTCTTGCTTTTGATAATTTATTGAGGTAGTATAGAATTTAGTTAGCTAGAAATTATTGAGAATTTATTATTTATTTTGTATATCTAATAATCATGGATTTATTTAGCATCATGATTTAATTAAAAATGAAACAGTTTTATAGTTATTAAATATTTAAATGGGAAATTATTTGATGTCAACAGTGTTTTATATAATAAAGTCACTTAATTGATAAATATAATACATTTTAATTAAGAAATCTTAATTCATATCTAAAACAATTAAAACTTTTTATGCTCCCAAAAGACATCTTACCTTGTTAATTAAGGAATTTTTACCTTGACTTTTAAAAAACATTCATTAGTCAGAGTAAATCTTTTGAGTAGTAAGGCGGTTCTGTTTCCCAAGAGACTGGGAATCACATGGTATCAGAGAAAACAAACAGAAAGCTGACAGTGTATTATGTTTGCCTTACAGGAATACAAACTCCCACATTTTATGACAATGTCTAATACTTTAAGAAAATTTAATATTTCAGACAGTTTTGATTTATCACCTAAAATATAAAAAGAATTGTCTTACTTTCAGGAAGTCAGATGTCAGTAGTAAGGCTAAAGAAATATAATATTATTGCATGATACTCAACAGAGTGTAACTTTGATGTGAAAATTTTAAAGACTTTCTATTTTGGCATTAATGTTTCACATGAAATAATGCAATACTTATTCATTTAGTACTTATTATGTATGTCTTTCAACAATGAAAGAGACACACACAGAGAAACGGAGTGAGACAGACAGAAAGAGAGTAGAAGACTTGTAGTTCCATTTAACATTCAAAGGTAATTTATAATTTTAGGGTGCTTAGTATGTCACAAAATTAATAAAGCATATTTGAAATTTTTCTGAGATTTTAAATTCAAAAACTGATTATTTTAATACAATTTGGAATAGTCTGCTATTGAATATCAAATCCATGTCATTTCTGGAAATATAGAATAGCTAAAATTCACATGCTTCATTTAATAAATCCTCATTACTTTTGATTGCAAGTTCTGCTTTTATTCCCTCAGTACACTGGAGAGGAAGATGACATTTTGTGAGTTGACATTCTATGTAAGAGAAAGTTTTTAAAGGTAGGTCACAAATCCCAGGTGTGTGAGGGAGGAATAAGTTAAAGTTTTCTGGATAAGGCTTAAAATGACTTAATAATTTTGAAAGAAAATGTAGCAGTTTCTAAATTTTTTTTAAAAAGCTAAGTATAGGATTGCTGTATAATCTAACATTTCCAACCTAGATATTTACCTATGAATTTGAAAAATTGAATCTACACAATACATTCACATCAGTGTTCATAGGAACTCTATTCATAACTACTGTGGCCAAATCTTTCTCCAGATGGTTCCACTTCTCTTCTCTCTCTCTCTTTCTCCTGGCAGATGAATAGATACAATGGCCATTTAAGAAACCAGAGCGAGGCCCAGACACAGGTGACCCAGATGACACTGATGATGCAGACCAATCACACATTGTTAAATGCTACTTCCACCCTTGCGCCTAATCACATCCCGCCATGAGCACTGCTCCCATCCTCTCATCCAATCACATCCAAAGCTGCACTATATAAATGCCTGCATCTTCCGTAATAAATGCGAGAAGCCTCTCAACTGACATGTCTGGGAGTTGTGATTCCGCGTCCCTGTTTGCCTTCCCGAGGCTGTTGGACGACGGAGACAGTACAGTAATCGGGCAGAAAGTTATGGAGGAAATTTAAAGCTCATGGTAAATTAAGAGAGGTAGTCTGTGTAACTACTTATTGTATGATTCCAAGTATATCATGTTCTGGAAAAGGCAAAGCTATGTACAGTACAAAGATTTTTAGTAGTTAAGGGGAAGGAAGAAAGGAAAAATAAATGTGTAGAACAATGATGATTTTTCAGTCAGGTCAGTGAAACTACTCTAAAATACTGTAGCGGTTGAACCAAAACATAAGATATTTTCCAGAAATATACAACTGTGCCAGGTAAATCATGATCATATGAAAACTATAGATTTTAGATAATATTCTGTATGAATATTAATCAACTGTAAATATTTTGCTAAATTAATTAAAATATTTTATTTTGATGAAGCCAGTACATTATAACTCCCTTTACTTGAGTTCAATTATTTGTTTAACTCTCCTAAATAATGGTTTTTAGTTCAAAGAAAGAAGCTCTCAAGTGAGCTCTCCAGAAAAGATAATGTGTTATCATTTTTGTTACTGTTCCTTACAACCAAAGGACGTGTGTTTTGGTGGAATGTCTTCATTTGTATGAAAACTCTTATCCTTGTTATTTAAAATGTGCGTGAAATTCTTATTATATATCTGGACCTTACATTTTAAAACCTTATCTGAAGAAAAGTCTTAATATTGTTATTCTGAAGTCAGTTTTTCTTTTCTTAAATCTTCACATTTATTTCTTTAGAAAAGTTACACACAGGAAATGCTTTCCACTCAGGCAACTCATTTTTTTTTAATCTTAAAGACATAATAAAGTTACACAATTTGTTCTCAAATACTAGCCAATATATTGTGAGGTTTTTTTTTTTTTTTTTCCCGCCCATGGTTTAACACATGCATGCACTTTTTATTTTCTATTTTTTTTCCAAAGGAAATTTTAAGTTAAAAAGTGCTTTTGGTTGTTGTCTTTAGTTCAGAAAGACTGGATAGTCCTGTATGGTTTTTGGTAGGTGAACTTCCATATATTCAAAACCTTTCCACGTCTTAAAAGACCCTGGAAGTTGCATCTCTTTGATTAAACTAATAACCCAGGTTTTATGCCAGTTGGATGCACAAAAACCTTGACTTCCCTTTTGCTGTGAAAGCAGTGCAATGAAGACAGATCGTTCAAACTATTTTGATTAAAAGTTCTCATCCGAGTTGCATAATGATTTGGCCACTGTGAATGTGAAAGAGGCTAAGTGAATTATAGTACATGAACTTAATCAGCTTCATCTTGTTTATATCCAGGCTCCTCTCCAACTCATCAAGGTCATTTTGAATTTTAATCCAGCTTTTAAATGTGCTAATTGTCCTATGAAATTGGTGTCATCAGCAAATTTAATAAAGATACACTGTGGTTCATCACCCCAATCATTAATTTTAAAAATGTTTAATAGTAGCAGACTAAGTAATGACCCCTAAAAACATATACTTAGCACATAAAGTTTTAAAAGACGATACTATTTCATCAAATCCCTTACAACTAATGCTTTGCTTGAAAATGTTTTATTTTATTAAATTATCAGAAATATGTACAATTGATTGTGTCACATATTTCACCACAGAACTTGAATGCAGCCAATGTTATTATGCTCTATCTTGCTGATATTTTGGTGCACTATGACTTTTATGAGATACCCCAAACTATGTTATGCAGTCTACTCTATTTATTTCTCATGTGACCTCATTTTATGCCAACTGATACTCACTGAAATGCTTAGCACCTTAGATTGCATGTCTGACGGCACATGGTGTGTAACTGTCTACTCCATCACTCCCCAAACGCTCCCATCATCATGTCTTACATCAGAATAATATTATAGCAATTCTAAAGTATGAATGGATTCCAACAACCCTGTCACTGTCACCATCAAGGTTTTACCTTCTGAATTTCAAAATTAAGATTTTATAAAATACAGACCACATGAAGCTTACTGCCTTTGAACATAAACATTTCCTTAACTACACTCTTCGTATTTATTAACTTAGAATTCACAAAAGAGAGTATTATCCGACAAAACCCACTGACCAACCTATAATTTCTGGTGTGTCCATGGATCTGTCTGATTGTAGTTGTCTCCCTCCTGTCGTGTGACCCAGGGTGACTTAGAAGAACAACAAAAAAATAATTATTTTGGTATCTTGAGAACAGGATTTTTAAAGCACTATGTATCAGGAAAATCCTCCCTTTAAAAGGTGTGGAGGTGAATCCAGACCAGTAACCAGGTTACTGGTTTTTAGCTGCTAGTTACTGGTTTTTAACTGCTGGTTACTGGTTTTTAACTGCTTTCCCTGCACTGGCTCTGCCTCACTCCAGTTCTGTATGATCGCACTCCTCCTGGGTGGGCTTTCTTCCCAAGTAGCCCTCTGCTTATAAGAATTCCAGCCATTGGATTTAGAGCTCACAATAGTCAAGCACGACCTCATCTTAACTCGATTTTACCTGTAAGTACGTATATAGTATGCAAATATACTATTTTCATATAAAGTCATTTTGAACTTTTGTGTAGACACAAATTGTAGGAAAAGCTACTTGCACAATATACTGGCAAGCTTTAAGCTAACTGAACCCAATAAAATACCAATTGAATATTTTACCGAGATTTAAGAATATCTCTGAAGAAAATGAGATTACTATGTGAATCAATTAAATTGTAGTAATACATCATTAATCATGTCAACTCAGAGGTGTTCACAGCTTTTATAATTGTGCCTTAGACATTCAGTTTGCCCCTTTTACAGGGTTGCTTCAATTTTATTAAAAAATTCATGTTTAAAACTGCTGGTTTACCTCTATCAGTGCCACTTTGCATGGAGTGTCATTTTGAAAAGGTGGAAATATGTCATGTATGCATGTATTCTCTTTCTTCTGGACATCTGTTTCTTTCACTTAACACAACTTATGTCATATACTCAAGAAACTTAATTCTAAAATTGTTACCTCCTTTTCTTCTCAAAACTTGTTTTTCTATTCTCATTGTTTTCATAGCATCCACACACATGTGGACATTGACAAATAAAAACAACCTCTTTACTCTCAGCATGTGTTCCTTCAAATACCCACGTATGTTATATTTCTTATAAAACAAACAACATATTATATCTGATTTTCAATTGCATCACTCTATACTGGCATATAATACCCCAAAATATCATTAAAATGATTTCTGATCAATCCAGTGAATTTTTGATGTTAAACTTTGTCTCCGTCTATTCGGAAATCTTAACAACTACAATCCTGTTGTTGACCATTGTTTGTTCTTAATGCATTTTGCTTAGTCCCTGAACTAGGGATATCCTTATCTTTTCCCATATGGCTGGTTGTCTTCTTTCTGGTCTATTGCATTTTTCTAGCTGGTGTTCTAGCACTACAGAGAAACAGTGATATTTTTTTCTGTTGTATTTTTTTTAATGACATAGTCACTTAAAAGTATGACTCCTTCATGTTCTTCAAAATAATGATCTACTCTTAACTTACAGGCTGGGATGTAGCCCACAGGTGGTGCAACCAGAAACCCTGGTGTCACAGTCTATTGTATCTTGAATCACCCTCTGCCTCATATCAGATACAGTACTATAGCCGGAAGGAAACCATACAGACAATAAATCAGAATAGTAAAACAGTGGAGGTCAGGGGTGACGTAAAGGTGGACAGTGTGGGCCGGGGATTTAGCTCAGTGTTTCTGGTGTCTGCCTGGCAAGCAATGTCCCGAGTTCAATTCTTGGTACTTCATGTCCCAGGGCTGGGTGTGGTGGCTCACGCCTGTAATCCCAGCACTCGGGAAGCAGAGACAGGAGGATTGTTGAGTTCAAGGCTTGCCTGGGCTACATAGTGAGCTCAGGACCAGCCTGAACTACAAAGCGAGACCCTGTCTCAAAAAAAAAAAAAAAACCAAACCAAAACAAAACAAAAAAACTGACAAGGCATTAGACAAAGCTGGCCCTCACATAGAAAAACCAATTAAGGCACATTCACTGTTCACTAGCTAGCATTATAAAAAGAGAGGAGACAAAAACTACCCTTACCTACTTGGTCTAGAGATTAATAGGAGTGACTGATATTCTAAAAATATATCAATCTCTCTCCTTTGGGTTCTTTCTTGGAATTGTGACTTATTTTCCCACTTGATTCCTGTCTGAACAGCATTACCTGGGTAACAGAACTTGTCATCTAATTGGTTGATCGCAGGTTTGTCCCTCTTCACGTCCACCTCGTAATCTTCCACTGGGTCTTGTAGTTTTGTAGTCACCTCACTTTGTGCCTTTGGTCAGTAAAATCATCTTTTAGAAGCAGGGTGAGGGGCAGCCAACGCTCGCTCCCCCTTCTGTCTCTCTTGCACAGAAGCGGTCTTTCCTTGCACATGTTCCCATTCTTCCCTTCCACTGGCCCTAGAATTCAATCTTCAGTTTTAAAAAAAGGAACTCACATTTCAGATATTTAGCAGATCGGGAGTTATTGTTTCCTTGTTTGGATTATTTTTGCTTACGTGAAGCACTTACTGCCCTTTATCATTTTTGGATTACTTTGTATCCTATAAAGTAGATAACATTAAAGTAAATACACTGCAGTAAGTTAACATTTAACAGTGCCACTCACAACATTGGCAAAAATATAATAACAACCATCTTACCTTCATCAATAAAACAAAAATCAATGCTGATGAGAATGTGGAAAAGAAAAAGTTACTTGGTATTTATAGGAATGTAATTTAGTACAGCCACTACCAAAAGCAGTAGGAGATTCTTCAAAATATAAAAAATGTGTCTAACATATGAAGGGCTGCTTGATACACACACAAAGAAAACAAAATTGGCACAACAAAGTGATGCCTGCATGTCAGCTTTGCTCATTTGACTATTTGCAAGAGGTGAGATGTAGGATCAACCTGGGTTCCTCTCAACAGATGACTCCTTTAATATAATGTAACACATACACCTGTAAATTGTTATTCGACCCTGAAGAGTAATGAAATCTTCCCATTGGCAATGAAATGGATAAAACTGGATGACAGCATATTAAATGAATTAACCCAGAAACAAGAGAAGAAGAAGAAGAAGAAGAAGAAGAAGAAGAAGAAGAAGAAGAAGAAGAAGAAGAAGAAGAAGAAGAAGAAGAAGAAGAAGAAGAAGAAGAAGAAGAAGAAGAAGAAGAAGAAGAAGAAGAAGAAAAGAAGAAGAAGAAGAAGAAGAAGAAGAAGAAGAAGAAGAAGAAGAAGAAGAAGAACAACAACAACAACAACAACAACAACAACATCAGTTAATTCTTGTATATAAAAACTAAAAAGAAACACAATAAAAATCAAAAGCTACCCAAAGATAGAATTGTGATTACTAGGAACTGGGAAGGATGTTAGGTGGGGATTAAATGTGATCAGCGCATACCATATACATGTATGTAAATATGGAAATATTACACAAAATCCATGAAATATGTGCAATGAGTATGTGTAAATAAATCACTAAACATAGTAAGCAAGGGACATAACATTTTGACACATGAATCAACCATATTCTCTTTGAGAGTGTGTACAATCTGTGGAATAAATCATATCACCTCATTTTCTGGGCCCAGTCCCATTAAGATTTTTTTTTCTTTGTAGTTCAGGCTGGTCCTGAGCTCACTAAGTAGCCCAGGATAACTTCCATCTCAGGGCAATCCTCCTGCCTCTGCCTTCTGAGTGCTGGGATTATAAGCATGAGCCACCACACCTGGCCCACCAAACATATTTTAAAATCCTAAATTTTCCTCCTATACATCGGATCAACACCTCTTGATAAGACCTGCTACTTAAAAGTCCTAAAATCTCTTTCAGATAACATTTATAACATATATTTAAATATATATACATGTGTCTTCACAAGTGTATGTATTTTGCAAAGAAAATAATCACTTAAAATATTTTTGAAAAACTGCTTCAAAATAATGCTACTACTGAAAATATACAATTCTATCCATTGATCAATCAACATAAACATAGTCCCTAAATGTTTTGTATAGAGCTTAGTAAAATTTACAAAACTTTACCATACACTAATAAGTGACATATGGTGAAACTGTGATTTATTCCTAGAACAGAATAATTAGAGATTTGTTTTTTAAAAAGTTAAAATCAAATATATTTTTATAAAAAAAAGATTATTAGTGTTCTGTAAATGAAGGAATATATAACTATATATATACAATAGATATTGAAATAAAAACTCAAATATGTATTTCAATAAATCCTGAAATGCACAAATATGTAAAAATATATAATATTAAGCCTAGTTCTAGGGAAAACATTCTATTTATATACATATTAATTGTTAATTTGGGATCATTGAAAATTTTCTTCTGTCAAAGAAGAGAAACAACAAAATAAAAGAACAGGAAAAAGACAGTTTATGGAACCCACACGGTAGCAAAAGCAACAAAGAAATTTTAACAAGTCTTTCAGGTCCTTTTATTTTATCTAGTCTCTGAGATTCAGGTGAGGCCAAAACAATCAGTGGGCTTATTTAGTAATCACATGCCTTTAATCCCAGAATCACACAGAGATTCAGCCACTTCTGAAAATGCCACCTATGCCTACACAGGCAGAGAGGGACATTTGGATCCAAAACATAACATCCCACCCCTGAGCTCCTAGTGATTCATATATATATATATATTCCTTTATGCAAAAAGCATTTAGTCCATTTCCAAGAATTGCTAACATCATAAAAGTTACAGCACTGCTAAAACCTGTAAGGCTTTTTTGATATTTAAAGCAGATCTTCAACTGATCACAGTTTGTAGAGCTTTCAGGCCGTATCTGCTCTAAGGAAGTGCAGCATGGCCAAGGGATGTAGAGGGGCTGAAACAGTCCATGGCACAGCAGGTAAGAAGCAGCAGGCAGAAAGAAGCAGGCAGCAAGCAGTAAGCTTCCCTCCTTACTGTCCCTTTCTGGTTCATAAATGCTAAAAGCATATTTTTTGGTGCCACCAACAACTGAAGTAGGGCCTCCCTCCCCCTGATCCATTCCCACCCTTAACCCCACTTTCATAAACCTTATATCCAACCACCTCACAAAATTCCCACCTATGGGCTTTGTGAGACTTTGTTATGGACAGAAGCCATAACACTTTGGCTGATGAATATAACAAGTTCATCTGTCCTTCTAAGACTGTGATATGGATTGACATGTTGCTTTGATGGTGACTTTGGTGTTCCTAGTAATGTGAAAATTAAACAGGAAAACCCATTAAGATCCATCTCTCTTAACTATCTTTATCCAAGCATATTTAAATGCACACAACTTTAATAAACTCTAATTCTAGCAAATGATATGACTTCTTAGGACTGTTAAATGAGGACCTTTTCTTAAAATCAGAATATTGCATTAGTGTAACATAGTTTTACAGTGGAATGTACCACAAATCCTATGACAATTCACAAAATTGCAAAATAAATTTTTGGCAAATATGTATCACAAATGACTGCATTTTATTATTTTAACAGCTTTGTTTCAATCTAGGGAGTTCTGGGCCCAGATGATTAAATTGTGTGATTTGATGTCGACTTAATAAAGAAATCATTTACAAAGACGTGTCGGTTGTAGTGATGCCATGATACAACACCTTGTCTAGTGAATCAGACATGTTAACAGCTATGAATTGCATCTATGATGAGGCTTGAGACTGAGACTATGGATTGCTTCCCAGGACCTTAAAAGCAAACTGTGAAGTGTGAGAGAGAACCCTCCAGTACAGGAACGTGTCCGCTTTCCCCACCACACCCGAGCAAGGATTCTTCTTTTCATTGCTCTTAGATGGCAACCTCACAGAGTTTAGAAACCAGTAGGAAAAAAAAAATGTAAAATCTGAATACAGTTACAGGCATTCCAAAGGCCTATAAAATCATTCGGAGAAATTAAATACACTAACACTCTTGGAAAAATAGGAAATAATGATTCTTTTTTTTCCACATTCTGCGTTCCCTTTTATATGCCTGGATGATTATGCATTTATTAACATTCATCAGTTTGTAATGACAATTTAATTTTTATTTTTAGTTATTTAATTTTAAAAAACTACAACTATTCTAGGAATGATGATGTCACCATCACCGCCGGTTTGAATGTGTCGCCTAAGGTCAGATGTGAGGGGGGCAAACTCCAATGTCCCGATGCTGAGGGGAGGGGATGTAAGGGCGACCCGCTCGGGGCTTTGTGTGTTGTGAATGTGATTGTGTAGCACCGCTTATCATGGGAGCCAGTTCCTTATAAAAGGGTGAAATGGGCTTTCTTTTCTTCCTGCTCTTCCCCAGTCATTTCTTTCGCTTCTGCCCTTTCTCCATGAGATGAGGTAGGAAAAAGTCCCTCATCAGAAATGGACTTTGTAACTTGCAGAATTATAAGAGCAAATCACTGATTTTCCATTGTGAATTAGACAGCCTTGATATTTCCATGTAGAAACCAGACTACCCCAGTCCCGCTCAACCCTTCCCTGCTACTTAGTTTAGTATAGACTTAAAATATTCCTCCATGCCAATTGTTCATTTGAAGATTGACTCTTCCAAAGTTATGTGGAAGAGTAAAAGCTTCCCGCAGAAATAAAGACTGGTCAGAGTCTACAAACCATCAGCATATCAATATCAGTTATACAGCGATAAGTAGGGGCAGTGTTAGATCCGATGACAGGGAGACAAGGTCAGGATTAAACATGGCCTTGTGGGAGTGATTTCGGACGTTATTCTGAATAGAACTGAACCAACTGGATGAGTCTGACCTGCTGATTAGATGTGGCATATTCTCAAGCATGCCATCTGGCTAATATATGGAAAGTAGGTTTTTGGATCAGAGAAAAATTGTAACACAAGATTAGATCGGAGGGACTGAAGGAGACGTGACAAACAGTTGTCAGATGTACTCAAGGGTGGTGAGGGTGTAGTCTCAAAAACGTACTGTCAAATATATTATGTCTGATGCTACTAAATGCTTGTGAAAATTGAATTAGAAAGTAGTAAATACATGCTTTAACGTCCTGCCAGAGACTGAATCGAGAGTATAGTTTACTAATGAATGAAGACAATCAAAGAACACTGGGAGCAGATACAAGAGAAGTAAGGACTTTGTCTAGGGAATCAATATTTAAATGTATGAGGATTAATTAGATGTAGGAAGGATTTCAGAGAATCGCACATAGTGAAAGAAATTAGAAATCAGAAAGTGATATGATAGTACAAACCTCTAATCCCAGCACTATGGCAGTCTGAGACAAGGGAATTTCAGTATAGTATGGGCAACTTTGTGACTTAAGGAAATGACACCTCGAAATAATTTAAGAAGAGAAAGAAAAAGAAGAAAGAACTGGGGTCTTAGATCAGTGCAAAAGCCTCAAGTTCAATTCCCAGTAGAGAAAAAAAAACTGAAACAAAAATAATATTCTGAAATCTTGTGGAAATGAGTTTTCCAAAGGAAAAATGATACAGTCAACCATGTCAAGTACACCCAGAAGGTGGAGGATGTAGAAATAGCTCTTGTTTTTTTGCATGATGAATGCTATAAGTGGTGTCATTCAACATTTTTCAGGACAGTGAGGCTTGAATTTGAACTGCAGCATTTTTGAAGTTTGGGAGAAAAGAGGAAGTTGAAATGCTCTTCAGTGATGCAGAGAGACTTTCTAGGAAAAATATTCATAAGCAGCTACCTAAAAAATCAAGCTCAGTAAGAAGAGCTTTAACTGTAACTGCAAGCCATTATCCCAACCAGAGCACAAATATAGAATCCAAACTTATACTTACTCCACTGGCCTCTTAAGTAAACTAATAGAGGGAACAGTTCCACTATAAAGGGATTAATTCATGGAAGTTATTAAGACTATCTTTCTAAAATATCTTAGAAAGAAACAGTTCATGTTGACTAATATTAATCAGATATTTTATATGTAGTTTATTCTAATACCACATTTTTTGAGTTAATACAAACCTGACTTCACTCTTACATAAGCTTTAATAAATCAGGTTCAGTTGTTTTCTTGAACCCTAGCTGCCACATTTTTATTGACATATGAAATAAATTTGATATTTTGTTTTAAATAAATGAATCATAATATTTTATTTCAGAAAAATAATTACATGTAATCTGATTAATGAAGTTTTAGTTAATTTAGAATAGAATTATCATTCTTATCTGAAAGAAATGAGAAATATCAACAGGAAAGAAATCTAAATAGATGAAGAATGAGTTTGGTAGATATTAAATCTTCATACATTTATTGAAGTTGTTTATTCCTTAACACTGACAGTGTGTCAGTACTAAATTATTTTATAATACTAATTATTTATATCTATAACACATTTTAGAGGAAGTATTTAAATAAATTAAAATCAAAGCCATTGAAGATATTATTTATAATCCAATATTTTCACATAATAGACTATAGATAATCTTAACATTTGAAATTGTGTTAAATTTGAATTCTTACCCATGGGGGAAGTACCTTTTAGCATTATACTAAGGTATTTAGATCATTACATTTGATGTTATTATAATAGATACGATGTTCTGTTAACTCCACAGCTAGACATAGTGAATATTTATTTTGCCACACATTATTTGTAAAGATTGAGACCAGGATTTATGAAGTCCAGTTGGTGTAGCATTTTAAGAGGGTCAGCTTTCCCATTATTTTACTAATCTTTGCCTGTCAGCCATTTCTGTGGACATTTAATTGTACTCATGGGGATCTATTAGTGATTAAAAAGAAACTCCTGATTCCCATTAGGTGAATGTTTCAGTCTTATTTGCTTCCATAATCACATACAGTATATATAAGTTCATTAAAATAAAATGCCTTTTTTATTGGTGAAAGCCTACCATTGTTAGGGAAATCATATCATGGATTATCTCCCTAAGGAGTATCTCACATATAAAGAAAGCTGTACATAAATGCACAAACACACACAACACAAATAGTGTTTTTAAACTCATATTTTTGTTATAAAAATTTTCTGTGTTCATTTTTTACTTCATACCATATAATGTAGATGTAGAGAAGTAGATTTCAAAGATTAATGGGAAATTCAGTACAATAGAAGGTAAACTGGCATTCACATAGACACATTTAATTGATTTGGAATTTTTATTTTGACATATAAATAAACCAAAGCTAATGTGAAGGTGTTTTCAATAAAAAGAAGCTCAAGATCACCTACAAAGAAATATTCAAAACAATAGAAAGTAAATAAATATAGTTGAGCTGCAGACTTTTTGTACATTTCATATTAAAGAAAAAGAATTGCAGATATATGCCTTAAGTCCAATATTTCTAAATAAAGACTGCAGGGGGTTCAATAAGCACATAAAAAATGCTTATTAATTATTAAGACTATATGAATCAAAATTACAATGGGTCATTACCTGACAGCCCTTAAGATACTTAATAACCAAACACAAAACAATTTACAAGGGTGTGGAGACATTAGAACTCTGTACACTTTGGCCAAATGTGAAACAGTTGCGGACTCTTGAAATAGAACATTGGTGCTGTCAACAAAATACAAGTTATATAAATGCCTCAGTAATTCCACATTGTGCACTATCTAAAATAAATGAAAACAGGACCTCAAGGATGTAATTTTATGCTCATGTTCATAGTAATGATATTCACAATAGACAAAATTTAGGTTTCAATGCCCAGTAATGGATAAACGAAGAAAGAATGCCATATATATATATATATATATATATATATATATATATATATATATATATATATGTTTGAGGTTATATCATTTAGTTTAAAAAATATGACATGCTAGAAAATAGAAATAGTTTGACAACATTTTTCTAAAAAATGCACTCACAAACAAAGGATAATGTGAATTTACATTAAGAGACATTTAGAGCAGTTAGTTCTTTAAACAAAGATAGAATGGTGATTGCCACAGGCAAAAGGATGAATGAGTTAGGGAAACTTAGGAAAACTTTATAACAAAATTTAAAAAAAATTACAGAGAGCTTGTGCCCTAGCTCAGTGTAAAGCACTTGCATGTGTGAAGTCTTCTGTTTAATATCTAGTAGAAATAAAATTAAGTGGTAAATTTTCTGTTAAGTATGTTGTTCCACAATTTACATATGTAGGAAATACATAGAGAATTGAGACTGTAGATATGAAGTCTTTGTTATGGATTTTAAAACTTGATTTGTGAACGAGATAGGAATTAGAACACTAAGACAGATATAGGTAGATAGATAGATAGATAGATAGATAGATAGATAGATAGATAGATAGATAGATAGATGATAGATGATAGATAGGCATGATTTCTTTATAGAAAGACACGTCTAAAAAGGGTGATATCTTTAGAAAAACACAAGCTAAATCAGAAGTTAAGTAAAAATAAAATAAAAATTTAAAAGTAACAGCATGCATTATATGAATTTGTGAGTATGAATTTTCAGTGGAAACACACAAAATTACTTACATTTTACATATTTACATGTATTAGTGTTTTTTCTGTGATTTTCATAAATTGTTGCAATATATGAAAATTTAATCTTACATTCAGGACTGACACTCATGTTTAAAACTATGAAAGATTGTTCTATATACAAGCAAAATCTCCATTAAAATACTTAATTTTATATACACATTAGCTATTAGTACTCTTTCAATTTAAAGATATGAAAAGAATAGGAAAACAAACCACTTTATTATTTGCTTTTTTTTTTTTTTTTTTTTTTTTTGAGACAGTGTCTCGCTTTGTAGCTCAGGCTGGCCCTGAGCTCACTATGTAGCCCAGGCAAGCCTTGAACTCAGCAATCCTCCTGTCTCTGCCTCCCAAGAGTTGGGATTATAGGCATAAGTCACCACGCCTGGCACTGTGGTATGTGGTATTGATTGCTGGTGGGTGTGAGTCACCACTCCCAGCATTGTATATGGTCACTGGGATCAAACTCAGGACCTTGCACTTGTGAGGCAGGTGCTGGAACCACTGAGCTAAATCTCTGGCCCTATTATTTACTAATTTTATATGTTATGGATAACCTATTTGAATCAGAAGAGAATGTTTGTACAAAAAATTAAAGTTAATCCCTTCTGATGAATCATGAAATGCTTTCATTATTGGTGATCTGGTTATTTTTCAATTTTAGAACTATATCTACTTTGAGGAAATCCATGCAATGAAATAAAATAATAAAATGTATAAATTTAAGGAGTAACTTGGAAGAATCATAATGAGTGTGGTGTTTAATTTTTTTCTGGTAAATTTTTCATATTTACAATAGGATTTCTATGACCATTTCAAGCTTTTGAAGTTGAAAATATTTTTACTTTATAATTAGACACTTCAAAATGTTAGAGAAATTTTAAGTTAGAAATGATGTTCTTTAATCAGAAGTAAAACTTTACATTCCTTCCAAATATCACATAGTGAAATCATCAGCCCATAAAAACGGAAAGAATTTCAGATCATATCTTCACTAAATGTGATATATCACATTGAGGTTATGCAAACAACAGCATCAAATGTGATCTGTGCTGCTCATATCTTTCTTATTTTACTATTTGAAGCAATATGATTCTAATATTTTAAATGAGTAAAGTTTGCCTAATGTGCTTTGAGCACTGTTTTCACTGAACTCCAGAAAACAAAACAAAACAAAACAAAAAATACATTTTTTTTTCCTCATTAAACCTCAACAGAACTTTTAAAATCTAAGCTCTTTTATGCTTTTGGTTCCTTTTATAAAATGTTTCTTGTACTTTCAACCCATTTTGTAACATTTTTCTTGTTATTTTTTTAAATCTTTATTGGTACATTACATATACGCATCATGATTACACACACTATTGAGAATGTGTACCAGTATATGACACAATTTAATTCTTTTTCCCATGCCCCACCCACCTACAACTCCCTTCCTTATAAACTTCATTTTCCTTTTATTACCATCGTATTTTTCTTCTCCTTTACTTACCTCTACACCCCATTTCCCTCTAAATATTTTCTATTTCACAATATTTACCGTATATTCTAGAGCTCATTTACATCTTCAGTTTCTCATACCAGAGAACAGATACAATATTTACAGACCCTGCGACCTATTTATTTCACTTATGAGTATGTCTTGAAGGTACATCCATTTGAGTATCAATGACTCAAAGTTATTCTTTTTTTTTTTTTTTTTTTTTTTTAGACAGGGTTTC
>PVIC010016883.1:0-33356 GCA_004025085.1 Thryonomys swinderianus
GTACTCCTAATTTTCAGTATGCATGGTTTGCATTCATTCAGTTTGAAATATTTTCATATTAACTTTAAGATTTCTTCTGTGATTCATTATTTAGTAGTATGTCTCTTAAAAATTTGAAGTTTTCCAAAATTTCTTTCTGTTATTAATTTCCTGTTTAATTTCATTGTGGTTGAGGAGCATATTCATATTAATTCAATTTTTCTAACTTTATATCTAAGTTTTCTAAGTTCTATGTTTATTAAGAGTAGTTTTATGATGTAGCATAAAGTATCTCCGGGTAAATATTCCATGCAGACAGGAGCCTGTTGCATACTCTGCCATGTGGGAAGAACAGTCTATGTACATTGGAAATAAGGTTGGCCAGTAGCTGCTCAAGTTTCTGCATTCTTATTAACTCTCTGTCTAGATGATCTGTTGATTATTGAAAAAAGACCCTTGAATTAAACCCTGTCAATGCTGCATGTATTTTCTACTAAATTCCTACATCTATAATTCCTACATCTTTCTCATGTTCTGATACCTTTACTACTATGAAATGTCACTCTCTCTTCCTAGTAACAAGTCTTGTTTTAAATTCAATTTTCTTTTTCTGACAGTGCTCCAGATCTCTTGTGGTAACTTTTTACATGGTATGCTTTTTCCTCGTTCCTTTATTTTCAATCTATTTGTATCTTTCGGTTCTAAATGTTTTTCTTGAACTTAGCAAATAGCTGGAACTTTGGTAAAAATCCAGTTTGATAATGATGGGTCTTTTTGATATGGTTGGATTTATAACTACTGTTATGCTATTTGTTTCTATTTGTCCTGTATATTTTTTCCCTGCTGTTTCTCTTTCATTGCTTTTTCTTGCATCAAAAGTCCTTGTCATGCCAATTTAATTTCTAAATAATTTTGTTAACTATTTTAGAATTTAATTATTTTCTATTTATTTATTTATCTAATTGGTACATTTTTATTGGTACATTATATGTACCCCTCCCAAATACACTCCACATTGAGAATTTGTACAGTATATGACACAACTTAATTCTCATTTTTCCCCTTCCCCTACTCACCCTACCACCCCCCTAAATACATAAGCTTTGTTTCCTTTTTTTGTGTTGTTTTGGTTTTTTGTTTGTTTGTTTTTTGAGACAGGGTCTCGCTCTGTAGTTCAGGCTGGCTCTGAGCTCACTGTATAGCCCAGGCAAACCTTGAACTCAGCAATCCTCCTGCCTCTGCCTCCCAAGTGTTGGGATTACAGGCGTGAGCCACCACACCCGGCACTGGTATGTGGTATTGATTGCTGGTGGGTGTGAGTCACCAAGCCCAGCATTATATGTCGTTACTGGGATCGAATTCAGGACCTTGCACTTGCGCTTGTGAGGCAGGTGCTGGAACCAGTGAGCTAAATCTCTGGCCCTATTGTTTCCTTTTTTTTAACTATCGATTTTTTCTTTCCTTATTATTTACCCCTAAATCCCATTTCCCTTTGAATATTTACTATTAGAATTTAATTTTCCTAGTGGTTACTGTAGGGATTACAGTGTATGTCTTGGTCACAGTATACTTCAGTTTTGTATTGGTAATTTTGGTAAAATATAGCAACTTTGTTCACCACTCCATTTCATCACATCTTCTTCAGGTTATAGGTTGTAACTATACACATGTATCATGCAAATCCTATAGAATAGCGTTATAGTTATTTGTGCAATCGCTTTTTACAACAAAACCACATAACAAAACACAAAAGTACTTCTTTATACGGTCTTTTATGTTTACCCACCTATCTATTGTCTCCCATACTAACTCTTCATTTCTTTCTGTGCATTCATGTCACAGTCTGGACTCATTTTCTTTCAGCCTGAAAGTCTTCCCTAAGTGCTTCTTAGGGGACATTCTGCTTGCTACAGACTCTCTTAGTTCATCTTTGAATGGCTTCATCCCATGTCGTATTTTGGAAGGAAGTTTGCTTGGTGCCACTTTTCTCTAGCCCGCGGAGTACGTCATTCTGTTGCCTTCTGCCCACCACTGTTGTGGGTGGAAACTCACTGTTAAATGTCATTTCATTGTGTGTGGCAGTTATTTTTCTCTTTCTGCATTCAATATTTGGACTCTTTTCAGTTTAATGATGATATGTACACCTGCTTAGCTCTACTGGGGTTATTGAGCCTGTGGCTTGTTTTCTATACATTTAGTAGAGCCTTCAGGCATTTCTCTTCAGATATTTTTCTACCCCTTATTTTGTCCCTTCTCCTTTAGGACTCACATTATGTATAAATTGGTGTGTCTGACTTTTTCCCCATAGGTCTTCTAGGCTCCATTCATCTTTAATCCTTTTTCTCTGTGTCCTTTAGAAGAGATAATTTTTATTGACCTACCTTCAAATTTACAGTTTTTTTTTCTGTCATTACACATCTACTCTTAAGCCTATTCTCACTTTGTTATACTTTATAGTGCTAGTTTTCAAATGGTTCTGTTTAGAGTTTATATTGAGATTCCCTAGCTACAACTGTTGTCCTCATATATTCTTTGAACACAGTTTCTTTTCATCATCAATGCATACTTATAATAGCTGCTTTCATGGTATTGTCTGGTTCTTCCAACATTGCAATACAGTCAGAATTAGTTTCTGTTGACTGCTATTACTCCTGAATATGTCACCATTTTCTATATTGCTTTGTGGATTTTATAATTTTTGTTGAACACTTTGGATAATATATTGTCACAACTCTAGATTCTAATTATCACCCTGAGATTTTTTTCTTTTCTTTCTTTTTGTGAGTTTCTTGTATGTAAACTGCAGAATCTGTCTCCTTGGCAGGATGTGATCACTTATGTCTTTGCTCAGTCTTTTATTCTTTTTTTAGCCTAAATTTGTAGGAGTCACTTCTGTGACTGCGTAGCTTAGTGATCAAAACATTGATTAAGTTTTTGTTCAATTGCCTTGAGTGTGTAAGGTTTCCACCCTCTGCCGGCAGACTGTGCATGAGCTGTGGAGCACATTCAGTATTCTGCTGTTTCTCAAGGCTGCTTTGGCTTCACTTCACATCAGGCTCTCTTGAGTCTTCCGTGCACATATGTGTGGTTTCCCCAGTAGGCGAGGATGTGTAGAGACCTTATCTAGCCCTTCCAAGCTTTCTCTGTTCCAGGATCTCCACATATGCTCCTGGCTGGTCTCCAGCTGCCCCAAGTGGAATCAGAGCTAAAAATTTTCTCCATCTTTTCTATACTAACTTTGCTACTTAAGTGGACAACAGCTTTTGCTCTCCATCTCTAATAAAGTCTGTTCCTTTGGCTGCAAAGCTGTCAATCTTAGCCAACTCTGCCCGGGTAGGAAAACTGCCTTCTCTTGCCAGCTGGGCTGGGATGGGCTATCAGAGTTCACCGCCAACAAGCCTGACTCTTGCTTCATTTATCAGAACTTTAAATTGTTTCTCTCGAATAAACACCTTTTGGTTTACTTGTTGCTTGTATTTAGTTTACTGTTGCTTTCCTGTCCTAAAATAGTTTTCTAAAGAATAATTTTATTATTTTGTTTTTGAGGGGAGAGGCCTTGCCAACATTTTAAGTTGAAATACCTGCTCTGGTATGTTTATAAGTTTTGTTTTGTTTTACTGCTTAAATGATTCATCTTTCTGGTGTCCTAATTTTGTATATAGTTTAAATTAAAGAACTATTTTTTCCCCAGAGAAATCGACAACTTTAAACAACTTTTGGTTGACTGAGTCCATCCCCGGCCTCAGTCTGTTTGTGTATATAATTTTTTGATGTGGCTAATGTTGTTTCAGTGTGTGTATGTTGACACAGATGTGGAAGAAAATGGTGTACAGCTTTGGGAAATAAAATGAATCACCTTAGTGTATCAAGATTAGGTGGAAGAATCTGTATGCAACGGTGGAGAGCAGTCTATGGAAAACTTCCCAGAAATTACTAATGTTTAATTGATGATTGTACTATGTCAGAATTTGGGGCATTTGGGACTCTATATGTCTGTCTTTCACTTCCTGTCTACATTTTTTTCCCATGTCTAACTTAGCCAATATTTTAGCTTTAGCTTTTTTTCTGTCTTGATATATTTGACAAAAAGGTAGAACATTGATTCAAAAAGGGATTGGTGCATATACAAAAGAGACCCGGAGAGCTCCCTCGTGTTTTATACCTTGGGAAGGTCCAGGAAGCAGCCTCTCACTGACACCAGGGCTGCCAAGGCCTTGTCTATGAACTTCCCAGCTTACAAAATTGCAAGAAATAAATTTCTGTTGTTTAGGAGCAGTTCTGGAGGTAGTATTTTATTAGAACAGCCTGACTAGGCTAAGACAATGGCTTATAGGTAATGAAAAACAACTTTCAGCCAAGTAATTTTTATGGCAAAGACCCCTTCGATGGAGATCATTGCAGAATGAGAGAGGGCCTCACCTTGTTCTGCAGCAGTCACCACGAAATCTCTTGAGCACCTAATTTAACAGGAGAACAGGCTCTGATTAGAAAATGAGCTTCTCTTATGCAGGTCAGTCTGTCACTATAATGGATGAGACAGTATATAAAGCACATCGTGTGTGACATATACTCGATAAATGGTATAATGTAATTATTATAGGATATGGTTTTATGACATGGATAATACGAATTTATTTTTAAGAACATCAGTTCCTCCTAAATGAAAAATTAGGGTTAAATTTGTGAATACGAGCAGGCAAGACTCAGATAGGCACTGATGCAAGGTCACCTCACCTGGCACTGTGTGCCAAAAGCTCAGCTCTTCCAGGAAGAATCAGCTGACTTCCCAGCTGTGCATCCATTGAAATTACTAACTTGACGCCCTGAGGTGTTCTGCGGTGTCCAGGAGCCTTTTGGCCAGGGGCTTTCATGAGTTTACTGAGGCTGAAGTGACACAGATGGCCACCCAAATGGGGAGCACACAGGCTTTGGGGTCTGGATGCAGCCCAGTTACTTACCCACTCTGTGACCTTAGTAAGCTGCTTCATCCTTCAGGAACCAGTTCTTTCTTCTGTGTTACAAGAAAATGTTGTCTTTCAAAAGTTTTGTGAAAATGGGAGTACTCGGTAGGAAGCACCATGAGTATTATATAATGGCATTATTTGAATAGTTTAAAAGCATTCATTAATGACCCCTATCTTGGAGGTTTGGCATGAGCATTAAAAGGAAGAATATATGGGCCAGAGGGTTAGCTCAGTGGTTCCGGCGCCTGCCTCACAAGCGCAAGGTCCTGAATTCGATCCCCGGTACATATAATGCTGCGTGTGGAGACACGCCCACCAATAATCAACGCTGCATACCACAATGCCGGACGTGGTGGCTCACACCTGTAATCCCAGCACTCGGGAGGCAGAGACGGGAGGATTGCTGAGTTCGCAGTGGCTTGTCTGGGCACCATAGTGAGCTCAGAGCCAGCCTGAACTACAAAGCGAGACCCTGTCTCAAAAAGCAAAAAAAAAAAAAAAAAAAAAAAAAAAAAAAAAAAAAAAAAAAAAAAAAAAAAAAAAAAAAAAAAAAAGGTAGAATATATGTAAGGTACTTGCTACGTAATAGCCCCTTAATAACTGGTAGATGATGATGTAAATTTCAAGGAAGACAGTTGTTTAATGGGCTGCTTCAAGTGTAATTCTCAATTTGGACTTAGAAGTCTTGGTTCAAGCACTAATTAGCTATGTGCTCTAGAGCAAATAATTCTGGGCCTCAGTTTCTTCACTTGGATAAATAAGAAGCCAAAATGAGTTTTTATAAACTAAAAAGGAAGTGTTCTTATGCTTTGTAAGGAAAGTGCTAAGGAATATTCCAGAAGACTGTCTAACACTAACACGTTAAGGTTATTATACTTGCAAGATGAATGAGTTTATCACATATATGAATCTTAGGACCATGATTCTAACACTGCCAGATTGATTCTTTGGGGATCTTGCTGTGCATTTGAGTCCTGGAGAAAATTGTTCAGAGCTCTTGCAAGAGAGAGCTTGAAGAAATCATATATGCTTTGCTTCTTCCTAACATCAATACATTTTGTACACTTTGAATTCAGATGCAGACTTTCCTGCTGGTTTTGAGAAAACAGTGAACATACCACCTTCGACTTCCTACCTAACCATAGTAGACAGCAGCCCAAATCTGCCTGCTGTTCTAATTTTTTCTTTTTTCTTTTTAGAAAAACAACTCACCAGTCAACAGTTCAAGTTTACCTTGAAAGAACCCTTCGCCTAAATTGAAAAGCTATTAACGACATACTGTACAGAGCATTTCTTTGGGCCAGATTAAATACTGGTGTTGGTATGTGTGGTAGGGGAGAGACTGGTAAATGAGAAAGCTCTGCTGTGGGGATTTTGGAACAAATACTGTTAATTGATTACACGTAGTCACCTTGGCCAGCAGAGCCATTCTTCATCATTCATTTATTGTTTTTGTGTGCTTGGTGTCTGACATACAGCAACTGCTGAAATGTTTAGTGGACAAGTATATGAATCAAAAAATGTTATTCTGGTCTCCAACAAGGAGTAGATCCTGTTTTAATAGCTCTGAATGAGCTTTGGGAAATTGGGTGCAGAGGAGCCAGGGAAGGGACGAGACTGGCTGGGCATCTACTGGTGCCTCTGTTCAAACTGGCATGGGATGGATGGAACAGTGTGAAGAGGTTATGCTACGGGCTTTAGCATTCATTGTCCAATCCAGATGAGGCATGCTGGGCCCGTCATCCTTGGTGAGGTATTTGCTCTGCAGAGCTGGGAGTGGGTGGGAAGGGCCAAGCCCTGCTGAGCTATTAAAAAGAGACCACAAAGCTGAGACTTCTGAGACTAACAGTGCTTTTAGATGTGAGATGAAGCAGGTGACCTCTCATTTGGAACTTGAAGCTGTTCTGTCTCTGTGACTTTTTATGTTGAAGCTGTACCTTCCCTGCTAGAGGAGAAGCAAGAGCTTCCCTTTATTTCTGACTGCATTGTCCATAGCAGCACAAGGCCACCAAACAAGAGACCTGAGACCTGAGAGTACAAATTAGAAGGAAGAGTAGTGCACTAGAAATCTCAGCTCCCAAAGCTGTTTGTCTTTGCGAAGATCACTTAGCCTTTCTGGGGCTCTATGACAATATAATGAGGGGGTTTGACGAAGCCACCTTTTTATTTTTAGCAACATGCTCTGGGCTAAGTGGGTGACAATGGACCTCTAACTGGCTGATAAGGGACTATTTTTTTTTAAAGTAAGTTGGCAAAGAGAAGGGAATGGTTAAATCTTTTTACTAGGGCTTAAAAATGACATCTGAAAAGTGAATTCACCAGATTTTTTTTTTTTTTTTGAGACACAGCCTCGCTTTGTAGTTCAGGTGGCCCTGAGCTTACTATGTAGCCCAGGTAAGCCTCAAGCTCATCAATCCTCCTGCCTCTGCCTCCCAAATGCTGGGGTACAGGCCTTAGCCACCACACCTGGTATTGTGGTGTGTAGCACGGGGTATTGTACTCAGGACCTTGCAGTTGTGAGGCAGACACCCAACTACTGAGCTAAATCCCCAGCCCTGAATCCACCAGAATTTTATTTTTTCTTCATCATTCTCTCAGCAAATGTTGGCAGCAGCCAGCTGTACACAAGCAAGAAGAGTAGGAAAATAGTCATGAAGGGACGAGATCTTCATTTTTATTCAGTTCAGTCTAAATGGCATTGAGGTTGGGAAGGGGAGCTGTTAGTATCTTACACTGAGTGAATGTTTATTTTACCTCATTTCACTCTTCTAATATACTCACAGGAAAGCCCATTTTGATGAGAAAGCTGAGGTTTAGGGAAGGAGGAAGCAAATCATCTGCTAAGTTCACATCATGAAGCCATTAGGTCTCAAACCCACCCCTGTCTGTGCACAGAGAACCAGTATTTAACTGTGATGCAATTTTGTGAAAGGAGAGGCTTCTAAAGCCACAGAGTATGTGGCTGTTTCTTTCCCCTACACAACACTCCTTCTTTGAGTAAGAGGGTACTTGATGTCTTTTGGAGATCTGATCCCTTCCTTTCTCAACCCAGATTTTCAAAGTGCTGTCCTCCTTCTTACCTCTGTAGGCTTTAGAGGTGAGGTCATGACTCAGGCCTAGCCTATCTGGGCACGTATCCTTCTGTGCATGGCGAATGACCAAAGAAATGAGCACATGACCCAGCTGTACCAATTGGAATCAAGGTTGAGGCTTTTGCTGGAATGATTAAGAAGGCATATCACCCTTTTCCCTCTGACTGTGTAAACAGTAGACTGTAATCCTGCCGCAGCGGAATGTCATCTTTACTCCATAAGAGTGGAGAGTCTGTCAACAGAGGAAAAAGGTAGATTCAGATCAATGACTTCAAGAAAAGATCTTTTTTAAAAAAATTAATTGATTTTTTGGGTATATTTTATATACACATCATGATCACAGTCACCATTGAGAATTTGTACCAATATATGACACAACTTAATTCTCATTTTTTCCCATTCCCTTGCTCACTCTACAACCCCCTGCCCTATATATACATAAGCTTTGTTTCTTTTATATTTACCATCACATTTTCCCCCATGTTACATACCTCTATCCCCTTTACCATTTGAATATTTTCTATTTCAGAGTGTCTATCATATACTCTAGAGCTCATTTATATCTTCAGTTTCTCATACCAGAGAAAATATATAGTATTTACACATAGGAAAGCATCTTGTTTTTTTTTTTTTTTTGACAGGGTCTCACTTTATAGTTCAGACTGGCTCGAACTCACTATGTAGCCCAGCAATCCTAATACCTCTGCCTCCCGAGTGCTGGGATTATAGGTGTGAGCCAACCACTCCTGGCAAGAAAATATCGTTTATACTCATGAATCTAGTTTTGTCTGAAGCAGACACTATTGCCATGCTTTTTGGTTACATTTTTCTTCTTAGGACTGTGTGAGTCACTGTCACTTGCAACCGGAAATCCAGAAAGATGTAGCCTTCAAGGATGAGTCTCTTTCTTTTTAGTCTTTTTCACAATACCTACAAAATCTTCATCAAGCTCATTTAAACTTTTATCTTGGAGGTAAACAAGATGAGGTCTTTTGCCTCTGTTAAACTCACTTCTCTGTTCTTGGTGACATATTTTTATATATCAGGTGACACCATGCTTCCTACCCCCAGGTAGGGATTGGGCAGCTCCTTTTTGAGTGGAAGCTAATGTCTCTGCCTCTTTCCACTCCAGGGCCTCAATCACCCAGTTCTAGCACCTTTTCTTGCCATGTTGAGACCCAGACACAACCCTTCTGCCATTGGGGATGTTACCGCAAGAGTCTGTGTGACCTGCTGTGTGAGCTATGTGAAAGTCAGGAAGGAGGCTTTCCAGCAATGCCTGCTCAGCCTCAGAATCCCAGCATCCCATTTCTGGATAACCTACTAACATAGTCCTTCTCTCACAGGGTGAGGGCCTAAGAAGCATCTGAAGTGTATGACTGTGTGATTCTCAACACTCACCCATTGCCTGAGAAGACCTCAGGTGCTCAGCCCCATCCACAAAGCACTGTTCAACCTGAGGGCATGAAGGAGCCCATGTATGGGGTCCTGCAATGCTCCCTCCATCAGCATATCCCCCCTTATACTCTGTCTCCCTTGTAGCATCTCTATGATCCTCTAGCCAGGCTGACATCTCCTTCTTCTATTTCAGAAGCATACCCTAAGATGAGATTAGCTTTTTCTAAGGATGGACTCAGGAAGCATCATCACTCGCCACTAGAATGTCTGTCTGAGGACACGACTATGATCTCTAGGAGGCCTCAGTGGTAACACCGGATTGGACCGACACTTCCAAATAAAGTGACTCTAGAAATCTTGGATCCTTTGTAGGAATGAAGCCAGACTTTGCAGAAATGCTGCCAAGAGGGCAGTTTGCATATCACCTCCACAGTGATCCCTGGACATAAAGGATCCCCAAAAAGAAGGGATCCAGCACACAAGCCATACTCTTTATCAGGGAATGATAATATCATGGTATTAAAACTTTATAGAAGAGGAAGAAAAAAGACTTTTCTACCCTCTTACAAAACTGTCAATTAGGGCCAGAGTTTTAGTTCATAGTTCCGGTGCCTGCCTAGCAAGCACAAAAGGTCCCTGGTTCGATCCCCAGTAACCACATACAACAATCCTGGGCATGGTGACTCACGCCCACCAGCAATCAGTACCACATACCACAGTGCTGGGCTTGATGGCTCATGCCTGTAATCCCAGCATGCGGGAGGCAGAGGCAGGAGGATTGCTGAGTTTGAGGCTTGCCTGGGCTACATAGTGAGCTCAGGGCCAGCCTGAACTACAAAGCGAGACCGTCTCAAAAACAAACAAACAAACAACTGTGAAGCTGAAAATACTAGATTCACAAGAGAAAATATGGCTACTCAAAGAAGGGCCTGCAACAGAAAGAACAAGGAAGCCCCACCAGAACCAGAAAGGTTCTGACCTGTGGCCTGGATATGCTTGTAAAGGGGTGACAAATGCTGGAAAAGTCCTCAGATCAGTAGACTTCTGAAAGTCTTTGGGAGCAAAATACTGAAGAGCCCAGCAAGGAGAAGGAACCTGCAGTAAGCCAGGGGTGCCCTAATTTATCTCTCTAAAGTTTTGTACTAAGAAGTCCCCATATAAATCTCTTTATCCAGACCTGAAGACCTCTATTAAAATGCAAATAAGGTTTGATAAGGACTTCCCATCCAGCAGTTACCAGCAATTAGCACTTCAGCAGCCCCTCTTTTCTGGGGTGGAAATTAGCCCTGGAGGAGCAGACCTATGCAGCGACCTTTTGATCTCCCCATGGGTGAAGCTGGGAATGTAGGCGAGTTTGCAGAGCGAATAGCTTCTTAGGATGCATGGATGAAAGGGGCAGAGAGAAGAATGTCAAACCCATTTGGCCAGTTGTCCATCTCCCTTGAAATTGTCCATATTTCTCAGCAGCAGGCTTTTTTCAGGCCTGACTGACCCCCTCAGAGTCTCAGTTGCTCTTTGGAAATACAGATATGCAAGAGTGTTGGAAGTCCTCACCCCAGGTGACCAAGATCACTGTCTGGGAAGTTCATTTTTTTCCACCCTGTCCCTAAAACTGGCTTTTGGGACCTTTCAGAGTAACAAGCTTTTCTCTGTTGTTTGCTTCCTTGCTTTCTCTCTTTTTATTGTCTTTCTTTCTTTTCAGTTTTCATCTTTTTAAAATTTTATTTTAGTTTAGTTTACTACTGCCCGTGTGTAGTACCTAATGTTACATTCCTTGTGGGAAGTCGGCACATGTACATAACTAAACTTAATTCCCTTCTTCATCCTCTTTCGCTTCCTTCCCTACCTCCCTCTCCACCTGTCTCTTGGTCACCATTCTCCCTCCGTTCTGCATGTTTATACTACATAATGTCTGTGCCCCTTGTGTGGAGTTGGTAAATGTATGTAACACATTCAAATTCCTTTTTTTTCATCTCTTATCTCTTGCCTTTGTCCCCATCCCTCTATTACAGGTAGAAAAGCTAACTTGACATGTGGTAGGCAGATAGACAGGACTGGCCCTCAGAAGCAGCCAGTTCAGAAGCAGCTAATTTGGAGGTTAGCCTTGCCAGAGAGAAAAGCTATCCCACCCACATAGGATAAATAGCTGTGATTGATATTCCAAATAGGAAGCCACCAGATATTCTTCTAAAGAGGGTGCCAACCTCCTGGGGTGTAGGGCTGAAACTTTAACCAACCTCCCTGGAAAAGAATCTGAGTCAAAAATTCCTGTTTGATTGTTGCTGACTTGATTTCTCATTGGATCCCCATTTAATCAATGTTACCTGAGTGCTTGCTTCGGCAGCACATATACTAAAATCAATGTTACCTGAGCAATTATATTTGCAATCTTATTGATTCACCATGGCTTTGTATATTTTGTGTGGTTTCTCATTGTACCAATGTTACCTAAGCTATTGTATTTGTAATGTTACTGGTTGATTGTAATTTTGTCCCACTTTGGACTGGCCTCACCTTGGGGCTCTGCTCCATAAATACCCCCTAAAAGAAGCCATTCTGGGCTACCCACTTTTCCGGGTTTCCCCTTCTGTCTCTCTTAGGCAGAAGCTTTCTTTCCAAATAAAATTTTTATATTCACACCTCCATCGTTCCTAAAATTCTTTCTTTGATATTTAGAGAACTCAAACTTGGGTTTGAGGTGGGAAGTTAGGGCTTAACTCTCCTGTGTCACTTCCATCTCTTGATCTCTTTCCTTTTTGAGATCTATCACTCAACTTACTATTGCTTCTTATTTTATTCATTATTTTTACTCTGGGCTTCTTTATAAGAGAATATTATATAATTGGGATTTAAGTTTGTATGTCTGACTTATTTCACTTAACATTGTAGTGTCAAGGGGCATCCATTTTACTTTAAAAAATTCAAATTTATCTTTATGGTGGACATCTTCTCCATTGTGTGTAAACAGCACATTATCTTTCACCTGTTGAGAGACATATGGGTCATTTCCAAGATTTAGCTATTACAAATTATGCTGCTATAAAGATGAATATGCATGTATCACTGTGATATGGTGTCTTTAACTCTTTTAAGGTGATACATAGATGGGGAATAGCTGAGTCAAATGGAATTTCTAGTTTTAGTTTTCTGAGGAGTTTCCATGCTGATTTCTATAGTGGTTCCACTAGTTTACATTCCTATCAACAGTGTAAAAGACCCAATCTTCAAAATCTTTTATTTGATTTCTGAGGTAAGATGGAATCTCAATGTGGTTTTAATTTGTGTGTCTCTAACTGCCTATGATGTTGAACATGTCTTCATGTATTTATTAGCTATTTGTACTTCTTGTTCTGTGAAGTATTTATTAATTGAGGTACCAGATATTGGGGTGCTGAAGTCTCCTTCTAGAGATGATTTCTTTGTTTTTTCTGTCCTGAGCAAAACAATGGTCAAGACACATGTAAGTAAGCACAGAGTTTTATTAGAGGTAGGACAGAAAACAGACTTTGCCAAGAGAGTTCAGGCCAATTACAAATCAGAAAAAGAAGTAAGAGTGAGTTAGCTTCCAAGAGAGAACACAATGGCAAAAATATGGACTATTATTTTTCTATCACCTACTCCTCAGGCTAAGATCAGGTCTAGGGCATCCTATGGAAAACCTGCTAAAGTTCTCAGGAAAAATCTAGGGCTTTGGGAGCTGCCCTGCGCGTGTGTCCTGGGATTTTTTTTTTTTTTTTTTTTTTTTTTGTGACAGGGTCTTGCTTTGTAGTTCAGGCTGGCTCTGAGCTCACTATGTAGCCCAGGCAAGCCCCGAACTCAGCAATCCTCCTGCCTCTGCCTTCTGAGTGCTGGGATGACAGGCGTGAGCCACCACGCCCGGCTGTGTCCTGAGATTTTTGTAATGAATAGTTCATGCATATACCCCAGCCAGCTTTGCCAGGGCTTGACTTATTTCAATTTCCCTTGCCCAGATTTTAATTTGGGCTTCAGTTTTGGGATTACATTTTCTTGAGTTTTAGTATATTCTAGATATGGGTCTGCTGTCTGAGGAACTGCTGGAAGAATTTTTCCCATTCTGTAACTTGTCTTTTTACTTAGGCTGTTTTTTGCTGTGCAGAAGTTTTTAAATTTAATATAACCCCATTTGTACATTCTCGGAACTATTTGCTATGCAACTGTGATTCTGTTCATGAAGTCCTTGTCAATGCCCATAACTTCAAGAGTTTTACTTATTGTGTCTTCTTAACAGGTTGTGTTTCTTGTTTAACATTCAATTCTTTGATCCATTTTGGTAAAAAAAAAAAAAAAATATTTGCTTAGCCGGGCATGGTGGCTCACGCCTGTAATCCCAGCACTCAGGAGGCAGAGACAGGAGGATTGCTGAGTTTGAGGCTTGCCTGGGCTACAGGGTGAGCTCAGAGCCAGCCTGAACTACAAAGTGAGAGCCTGTCTCAAAAAAAAAAAATTTGTTTAGATTCAATCTGCTGCATGTGGATAGCCAGTTTTCCTAGCACTGTTTGTTTGTTTATCTATCTATCTATCTATCTATCTATCTATCTATCTATCTATCTATCTATCTATCTATCTATTTATTTTGAGACAGGGGTCTCGCTTTGTAGTTCAGGCTGGCTCTGAGCTCACTATGTAGCCCAGGCAAGCCTCGAACTCAGCAATCCTCCTGTCTCTGCCTCCCGAGTGCTGAGATTACAGGCATGAGCCACCATGCCTGGGACTGTGGTATGCGGTATTGATTGCTGGTGGGCGTGAGTCTCCACATCCAGCATTCTATGTGGTTACCGGGGAATGAACTCAGGACTTCGCGCTTGCGAGGCAGGCGCCGGAACCACTGAGCTATCCCTTCAGCCCCCAGCACTGTTTATTAAAGAGGCTGTCTTTCCTCCAGTGTGTGTTTTTGGTGTCCTTGTGAGAGATCAAAAAGTTGAATGTATGTGAAGTTGTTTCTGTATCCTCTGTTCTGCATGCTCTTTTTATTACAGGAGCTTTGTAATGTACCTTCAAGTTCAAGATTGTGATACCCTCTTACACTCCTCTTCTTACCCAGGATTCCTTTGGCTATTCTGGATCTCTTCTGATTCCCATGATTTTTTTTTTTTTTGGGTGGTCCAGGAATTGAACTAAAGTTCTTGTGCTTATAAGGTAGGTGCAGTATCACTTGAGCTAAATTTCAGGCCTCTATATGAATTTTAGAGTTGTTTTCTACATTTTTGTGAAGAATCCTGTAGGAATTTTGATTGAGATTGTGTCAAATCTGTACTTTAATCTTAGAAATATGGCCATTTTTCCTATATTGGTTCTGCTTATCTAGGAGAGAAGAAATCTCTACATTTTCTGATGTCCTCTTCATTTTTTCCCCCAGATAATTGTAGTTTTCATGGAGAGGTCTTTTACTTCCTTAGTTGTATTAATTCTTAGGTATTTAATTTTTCTTGGTACTATTCTGAATTTTGTTTTCTCTCTAATATCTTTCTCAGTGGTTTCATTGTTAGTGTATATAGGAATGCTATTTATATTTGTGTATTGATTTTGTATCTTGCTAGATTATTGAACTTGATTATTCTAAGAGTCTTCTGGGGAATTTTCTGGAAACTGTTACGTAGAGAATCATCTGCAAATAATGATAATTTAACTTCTTTTCCTGTACATATCCCCTTTAGTATTTTATTTTCTTGCCTCAAACTCTTGCTAATGCTTTGAGTACTTTGTTAAACAGGAATGGTAATGGAGGACATCCTTGTCTTGTTCTTGATTTTAGAGAAGAAGTTTTCAATATTTCCCTATGTAATAAGATGTTGGTTTAAAATAAAATGGAGTATTACTCTGCCATAAAAATGACAAGTTTGAGTCATTCATGTACAAATGTACCCACCTAGAGGACACACTTATCAGTGAAATAAATAGATCACAGATATGTAAATACCATATCTTTTCTGTGGTATAAGAACTTATAGATGTAAATGAGTTCTAGAATGTATGATAGATTTTGTGAAATAGGAAATATTTAAAGGTTATATGGTGGGGGAAAATAATGAGCAGAAAGAATCTGTATGATTTGAAAAGAATATTTGACCCACTACCCAGTTCTCCACAGTATTGTTAATGACCCCAGGCAATGTAGATATTGGCATTTCAAGAAAACTAAGTAATGGCAAAGGCTGTGACACTTTGGCTATAGTAATAAAATCAACATTATTTATATCATTAAATACAAACTGAAGTTTTTTGATAATGATTAAATTTTAATTTAAGATATGCAATTTGTTTCTCTATATAGCATAGATTATCTTTTCAATTTTATTATTCTTAGTACATGTTTGCAATACATAATGATTACATTTCTCATGGGGAGTTGGTTCATGTAGATAACACATCCTTTTTAAAAAAAATTTTATCTATCTATCTATCTATCTATCTATCTATCTATCTATCTATCTATCTATTTATTTTGAGACAGGGTTTGGCTTTGTAGTTCAGGCTGGCCCTGAGCTCACTATGTAGCCCAGGCAAGCCTCAAACTCAGCAATCTTCCTGTCTCTGCCTCCTGAGTACTGGGATTACATGTGTGAGCCACCATGCCTGGCATTTGTGGTATGTGGTACTGATTGCCATGGGTGTTGCCACCATGACTGGTATTGTTGTATGTGGTTACTGGGGAGCAAACCAGGGACCCTTGCACTTGCTGGGCAGGCATCAGAATCACTGAGCTCAATTTCCAGTCCATCTTTATTCTTTTTTTAATCTCCCTTTGCTCTCCTCCCTCTCTCTCCTTTCATTTCTGTTCCTTTCCCTTTTGTGAAACATCTCCCTATTTTCTATCTTCTAGCTTTCATTTTGCTTTTCCACTTTGGGTTTTTCATGTAAGAGAAAGTATGTGATATTTAAACTTGTACTTCTGATTTATGTCACTTGACATTATGATCTCATGGTATTATGATCATCATGATCCCATTTTCTTCCAAATGTACTTCTTTATACAAACTGAATATTTACTAACTGTAAGGATCAAACAGTACTATCCTTGTCCACAGAAAATATATCTATAATTATAGTATGAACACTAAGACAAACCTATTGATCCACAGTAAATATCTACTAAATGGAACAATTTTACCTCTATATAATAGTAAATTACTTAGCAGCATAGGATAAAGTTAACTATTTATCTAGACATTTATAAAATTTAACAGTTATATTAGTAAAGGGGGTAGAGAATGAATAAAAGCAAAATTTGAAAAATTAATTGATGGATAGGAGCAGGAGAGAAAACTAAGGTAGGGGGTCCTATTAAGAAGGAAAAGGAAATTAATAGTGAAAGACAATAGTCACAGGAAAAAATAAACAAGAAAAAAGATAAACAGTAAAATTGAGTTGAAAGAAGAGAATAAAAAGTTGGAAGGAGAAAACATAAAGAACAAAGATAAACCAAAAGAAGAGGGGGAAAATTGAGAGAAAAGCCTCAAACCCTCCCCCATGAAGGAAATATAAAAATAATACAAAATAGTAAAATTAAGAGATTGAATCAAAGAAAAAATACCTGTGTTATTGAATGAGTAGTTTTTTCCATTATCTGCAGTCTCAATATCCTGCCAGACATGATTTTCTGTTCCTGGCTTTAGGGTCTATGAGTCTTTGAGGTGCTCACCTTTCACCAGTGGTTCCCTCTGTTCATTCCTCCCAGACTCAGGTTACTGTTGAAGCAAAGGCATGTTCTCGTTCCAATTGGTACTGTGGATGGAGAGTACGATCAGCCCTCTGATCTCTCTTGAATGCAGGCCGAGAGACAGGGGTTCAAGTGGGCTGTTTGATTTGTTGACGGTTGCGGGATCTGGTTGCTCTCTTCTCTTCCCGGGTGTTGCCTTTGTCCAGGATTGGTTCTGATGTTTAGTCTCTGGCCAGGGTTGTGCTCTCCTGGGTACGCACTGCTTCTCTGCGGTAGGTGTGCTCTGTCACAGGAGATTGAGGCACCCTTCCTCTGTACAGATCTGCTGCCTTCCATGGGAGAGGGGTCAGTTCTGTCACGGGGAGGGGGTATGGCTCCACGTTGCTTTTTGTATTTGTAATTTCCTACTGTGACAATAGAAAACTTGTCTCCCATTATCTTTCATACATTTCTGGTGGTTTTTTTGTTGTTGTTGTTGTTTTAATTTTATTTTTATTTTTTTTGAGATAGGGTCTCGCTTTGTAGTTCAGGCTGGCCTTGGGCTCATTATGTAGCCCAGGCAAGCCTCAAACTCAGCAATCCTCCTGTCTGTGCCTCCCAAGTGTTGGGATTATAGGCGTGAGCCACCACGACCGGCACTGTGGTATGTGGTATTAATTGCTGGTGGGTGTGAGTCACCATGCCCAGCGTTGTATGTGGTTACTGGGGATCAAACTCAGGACCTTGCGCTTGCAAGGCAGGCGCCGGAACCACTGAGCTAAATCTTTGGCCCTATACATTTCTGTCTTTGATAAACATCCTTGTATGTAACTAATATCCCTTTGCCATGACTGCTCTTGTGCCTGCATAAATCAACAAGCCTGTTTTGATGCTAATCCAGGATGAATTTCTTGGCTGTCTGACCAGCCTTTCTACCTGTTTGACTTTTAGATTTGAACAAAAAATCTTCAGAGGGCTCCTCACAGTCTCTCACCTGCTCGTTGTGGCAGTGAAGTATTGTACGCACACCTCATTTCATAAACAATTCATTTGAGAAGTATCCCTCTTTCAGCCTGGAATTATTTTGAGACTTTATTTAAGCTAATAAATTTAGACATTTTCCCTTGAGTTTTCTGAGCCCAGAGTGGTTCCCATGAGGGTTGCCTAGTGGTGGGCTGTGGAATTTACAGGCTGTATTTTTCGAGTGTTAGGTCTACTAATGATTTATAGAGGAAAATTAAAGCATATTTCAGATGCTGCACCTTGACATCTTTTTCCTGATCTTGACATATCTAAATTAGTCCTCCAATTACTTCTTAATTTCATAAAGGAATATAAAATGTTGAATGCTTAAAACTGGCATATTAATTGTATATATTTTTAATAATAGGGTTATTATGTGCTATATAATATTTTATAGAACATTAAAGCCTGTTGAATAATCAATATATTGGTTCATTTGTGACTGTTTTATATGGATATATGTGTAATTTTCCTTTTTAATATTGTAGACGTTTATGGTATATCATTTATATTACTGTCATATCTGTAATTTTCTTGATGCTACTGGCCTAACTATTTTTATGCTCTGTTATATCTGGCTGCACCTTCCTTTCTCATATTGGGGGGAACCCTAGATCAGTGGTAGCAAACCTGCAGCATGTGTGTCTCAGTGGCCTGTTTGTATCACTGAAAGCCTTAAAAGGCTCACCACTGCTGTCCCAGATAACCAGTTCACATTGGAATCCTTTGAAATATGTGAGTATGAATATATTTTTAAACAAAAAGGCTGAAAGGCCAGTGTTCTGGCAACATTCTCAGTATCAGAGCATGGACAGCTGCTTAAAATGCAACTCAGTCCCTCAGCCCTGGGAGCTCATCCTCTGTGCTTTGAGTCACAGGCAGCAAGAAGGCCGTGGCTTGCTGAAGTGCCGCCTTTGGGGTGGTAGCAAATGTCTCTGCATCTGCTGCTTTGCTTTCACGGGATTGTTTTGTTTGGCTTAGCTTCACTATTCTTTTTTGAAACAGTTGGTGGGTGTGCACTTGCAAGAAGGAACAAACAAGCAGGCTTGCCTAAAACCTTAAAATCACAATGAATCCACCTCCAAACGTGGGCTGTTTTCTGTTTGATCACCTCTGAGCTTTACTTCTGATTATTTTCCCATCATGCTACCTCCATGGGGATCCATTTCTAGAAGACAAGGATAGTGCAAATCTTTCATTTATCCCTGAGTGAGAATGGGTCTTGAAGTTTTCTGGAAATATAGATGCTGTCACTTAACATGTTAGCCCGGGATCTCATGGTGGCTGGCAACAGAGCAGAACTGTTGGGAGTCCTCCAGAGACTAAATTAGAGATTGGTATTTAGCAGTGTGGAAGAGTGCCAAAACAGGCTCTTCTTTTCCTTCAGGACTAGTTTGAAGCAGGGAGATTTTTATGTGCCAGAAGCCACATGCTAGGCTATAATTGAGCATAATTATTGCTCTGCATGCTGCAAAGTGCTGGACTTGAGGCATCTTACACATTCCCAATACTTTCTTGATCAGGCTTGAAGGAACAGTGCCCCCAATGGGGCCAGAAAGACTTGCATTTATTGTGTCTTCTCATTAAATGAAGATGGCACCAGCCATCCGGTTGGCTGATGTTTGTCTGTAACTTGGGATCTTTGATCTGTGACCCAGGACACCATTTGTCAACGTACTTTCTTCTGAGCCTTGGAATATTTCCACAAAAGAAAACTGAAATGAACAATAGAAGAATTCATATGAATAATTCAAACATGATCTAAAATGTACGCAGAATACAAAATAAGTCATTTGTAATTATCTGGTTATTTCCACTGAGAGGATTGAAAAAAAGGCTAAATTATTTGGGTAATTACCTTCTTCTTTTTATTCGACATGTGTAACGGCTCCAACTTCAGTGTGCAATCCAACAGCTCTCAGAAATCTGAGCGTCTGCCTCTTTCCCAGCATTATGTGCTGAAAATTACAGGAATGTGATGTTGATTCTTAAATGTCATACTTAAGTGTATTTCTTAAAGACAACTTAATCATGCTAAAAATATTCCAATTGTTTATTGTTAAAACAATCTTTGTGCCTGGTGTCCTGCCTTCTTAAATACAATCTGTGGGGTAGAAGTTAATTTTTACTGATTAAATTTGTCCAGATTTCCAGAGTCATTGTCTCGATTACTACAGCTCTCTCTTCAGGCTGTTCTTGTAAGTAGAAATGGAAACCAGGACAAATGTACACTGCCCGCAGGACTTTCAAGGGTCAAGACTCAGATTTTGTGTTTTGGCCATCTGTCTTTTTCTCCTCTTCAGAGAAACAGTGCTGAGTCTCCGGTTAACTGAAGCTCCCTCTCATGTCCATTCCTAGTGAAGTGAAATGTTACAGGATTTTATGTGGTGTAGCCAAGTCAAATGACAGAGTAGCTCCAACATCTTCTATACCAGGAAGATCTTTTGGTCACCTTCACGGGAAACCTTATCTGTTACTAGCCTGGTACCCGATGGGAAGGAATTCCTTCTTCCTGGCCTGCAGAGATGTAGACCGTATCTGGTACACTATGGATTCGGTTGCTGCTAAATTATCATTTTCATACAAAACACATTAAAAGTTGCAACTTTGGATCTGAGACACTAGGCACATGTTTTGTCTCAACTTCTCCATCAAGATGCCAAGCATGGATTCCAGCGGTGCCCCATCTTCCATGCTGCCCCTCATATTTCACCTCGCATGGCACAGGACTGTACATACGCTGGTTATCACGTCATGGAGGAAATCGCTGGCCTCTATTCAGTGGCCCAAACCACTTTCTCTGCAGTTCAGCATAGGTACTGGAAATCTTTTCCTACTGCACATTACAGATGTTTAATGCTCTTCATGGTGACTAGTATAGAATTTAAAAAATTTCTTGAAGTCTAGTTAATAAAAATTCTCCTTTACTGATGCTGGGATCTATGCCTTGTTTAGGAAAGACCACTCCAAACTAAGATAATGGGGGGAGAGAGAGAGAGAGAGAGAGAGAGAGAGAGAGAGAGAGAGAGAGAGAGAGATGAGTAAAAACAATTTGTATTAATTTTCTATTGCTGGGTAATGATTAACATACATTTAACACATTAAAACAACATGTACTTATTCTCCAGTTCTCTGAATCAGGAGTTGTGTTAGTCAGCTTTCTTTCACTGTAACAACTCCTTGAGAGAAACAACCTAAAAGGAGGAAAAGTTTATTTTCACTCAGATTTCATAAGTTTCAGTCTATGGTCACTTGTCCCTACTCTTGTGGGCCCTGGCAAGGCAGAAGATCATGGTGGAGAGTGGATGGTGGAGGAGAGCTCAGGCCGAGTCTCGGCTGAGGCTGGAGGTGCTCCCCTCATGGTGATTAGGAGGCAGAGAGGCAGGGAGGAAGGACCCAGGGGAAGAATATACCTTTGAAAGTGCAGTCTCAGTGGCCTACTTCCTTCAGCCACGCCACCACCTCCCAACAATGCCATCACACTGTGAATCCATTAACAGATTAATGCACTGATGAGGTCGGGATGCTCATGTTCCCGTCATTTTCTAGAGGCACCACCTGTGAACACTGCTACATTGTGAACCAAGCTTTCAGCACCTGAGCTCTTGGGGGACTTTCAGTCCAAATTAATGCAGAAGTCACTTGAAACTTGGAGTGACTGAATATTCTCCCTGAGTCTTCTCGGGCTGTAATCCAGGTGTGGGTGGGTGTCTCATCCAAGACTGAGGTCCTCTTCCAAAAACTCATCTCCGTGGAGCTCTTAGTACTGTTCAAGGCCAGCTGGAGCATATTTGACTTCTAGGTGCTCCTCTAAGGGCTCAGATGATTAGGTCAGGCCCACCCAAGCTAGTTTCTCAATTCTGATTGACTCACAGTGACTGGTTATCACCATTAGTGACATCTGTAAAAGGTCTCTTTGCCCTGCCAGTTAGCTTAAAATTGCTGTAGCAGTGGCACTCATCAGACTTAGAGGTCCTTCCACAATCCTTACAGGACAGGAGACCATACAATGCTTGTACACCTGGAACATGGAAACTAGGTGTTACAGCTTGTGTCTGTATATCCCCCTCAAAGCCTCATATACTCATGGATGGGGCTTTTGCAGAGGTGGCTGGATCTAGATTGTATGATGCTGGAATTGATTTATGGTGTAGTGCTAGGGTCAGGAGCAGTAGGATTAAAGGTATGAATGCTACGCATTTAAGTAGCTTAGATTAGATATAAGGGATAGAAAGAGCTGCGGTCATCCAGTCTTTGTTACCTTCTGGACACTATGAACTCTTTCTTCTCTGCAATGCCTGTCTGCCATGTGCCACACTGCCTTGGAGCCAGCCAATTATGGATTGAAGTCTCTACAAAAACTGTGAGCTAAATAAACTTTTCTCCTTTAACTTTGGGTGTCAGGTATTTTGTCTCAGCAGTGAGAGAGAAGTAACTTAGGTACTGGGGGTCATTTTAGAATTCTTATCACAGTGTTTCACAGAACTTTTAGAACAATGTTTAATAATTAAACCATTTGAGGTGTGATCAAAACATAGGTAATGTTTAAATTTAAAAAAATGTATTATGACAAAATACACAATGCCATATGCTGAGTGTTCCATTGTGAGAACACTAAACATACTCCCCTCAGGATGCTCCCCATTGTTTCAGGTATTCTTATTCCATCATTCTAGCTACTTTCAGAAGCAGTTCTGAAAATCTTCTTTCACGCTTTTGTTACTCTGTCATGGCTATCTTGATGCACCAAACATATTAAAAATATTTACCGAGCCAGAGGGTTAGCTCAGTGGCTCTGGCACCTGCCTCACAAGCACAAGGTCCTGAGTTCGATCCCCGGTAACCACATATAATGCTGGGCATGGAGACACGCCCACCAACAATCAACACCGCATACCACAATGCCGGGCATGGTGGCTCACGCCTGTCATCCCAGCACTCGGGAGGCAGAGACAGGATTGCTGAGTTCACGGCGGCTTGCCTGGGCACCATAGTGAGCTCAGGGCCAGCCTGAACTACAAAGTGAGACCCTGACTCAAAAGCAAAAAAAAAAAAAAAAAAAATTTACCTTTCATGGTCATTTTGACTTTGGAGAAGAGCCAGAAGTAACACTGTGCCAGGTGTGATGAATAAGGTGGGTGAGCACACACTCTGACATACTTATGAACTTGTCTTCTGTTGGATAGTACTTGGCAGATGCGTTCACCATATTTTTAAATCGCACTGAGAGTGGTATCACCAAAGAGAACTGCCAGAACTACTTCAGAAAGTGGTAAGGGCAGTGGGATAAATGTTTTCTTAGAGAAGGGGCATATTTTGAGAAGGATTAAAGACACTATGTTTATTTAAATTTTCACCATATATTTCAATCCTATCTCATGATATTAAGTTGATGTGAGAACTTCTATTATAGCATGGTAAAATTTCTCTGAAAATCTTGATGTCCTACAAAGTCACATACTAAAGATAACAAGTTTATGAAAAAATTACAGACAAGAGATCTTTCAAACCTAAGCTACTCTGAAACCAGAACACCAAAAGGCAATAAAGCATCTAGTATTGTTTAAAAGACAGTTTAAATACCTAATAAATAATGATATATTGACAAAAATACAGTAAAATTCCTAACAGAACAAAAAACAAGCATACCTTCATGGTTAGGGTAATAAGAAAGGATGGTAACTACTAAGTACAGCAATAAAGAAAATATCCAGAGACTGGTAAACCTCACCACGAGCCTGTCATGGCATTCTCAACTAAGAAAAAAACAGACTGGACAGGTGCTGCATACTGAGCTGGATGGCCTTGCACGCAGTGCATTCAACTGTTTTAGTGTGTGCTGTGGTCAGCAATTGCTACTTGATTTCAAAAATTGTAGCTTGCTAAGAAATATTGAATATGACTATCACTTTTACATTCCACTAAACTGAATCCTTTACTTACCATTGGCATCTGAGCTAAATTGTATCATGGAAACTCATGTTAATAGAAGACTGTAAATAATTAAAATTTCTCTTCTGTTGTTAGAGGACTATTGAATAAGCTTACCACTTCTCTTCCAGTTGTGTTTTTATGTTTGGCTTTTGCTTTACTCAGGTGTGCATGCACATAGGTAAATAAAGTTCCCAAAGGTCTATGACAAACAATGGCATCCTTGGGGCATCCTCTACTCTTTCCTGTGTCCCAAGGAGACTATTTTAACTATTTTAGTAGCCACCTTTGCTCCTCTGTGTAGCATCCTCATATTGTGATTTCCTAGTAGCTTTCAATTTGTAGTATTATCTATTGATTTTCTATTAGGGAAGGTAAACTTAGTTCATGGTTATACTTCTGAATGAAGTTTGACCTAAAGCTATCTCCATAAATATTTTAAGTTTGGTTTAAAGATTTCTGTGTATGTAGTACACTTAACCTAACCTGATATACATACAGACTTGTAACAGATAGCCCAAGTGTCAGCCAATCACAAGCAACCAACTGTTCGAACCATATTCCTGTTAGACACACATGAGCTGTTACCGATGGGGCTATCTATTCATCTCACTTGTGATTTCTTTTTTCCCTTTATTGAATTTATTGGTTCATTCTTGTTCATATTCATTATTGAGAATTTGTACTTGTAAATGATCTTTTTTTTTTTTTTTTTTTTTTGCTTTTTGGAGACAGGGTCTCGCTTTGTAGTTCAGGCTGGCCCTGAGCTCACTATGGTGCCCAGGCAAGCCGCCGCGAACTCAGCAATCCTCCTGTCTCTGCGTCCCAAGTGCTGGGATTACAGGTGTGAGCCACCACTACCAGCATTGTGGTATGCGTTGTTGATTGTTGGTGGGCGTGTCTCCACATCCAGCATTATATGTGGTTACCTGGGATCGAACTCAGGTCCTTGCACTTGCGAGGCAGGCGCCAGAACCACTGAGCTAACCCTCTGGCCCTACATGATCTATCTTAATTCTTATTTTTTATCATTCCCCTGTCCACCCATTCACCTCCCCCCATATACATAAGCATTGTTGCCATTTTTTTCTTTTTTACCATCCAAATTTTCTTCCCTTTCTTTGCTTCCCCCTAATCCCTTCTAGTTCCCTTTCCCCTTGAAATTTTCTTCCTACTTCATAATAATTGTCATACGTTTTGGACCTCATTTACACCTTTAGTTTCTCACACTAAAGAAACCAACTGAAAAGATAAAGAAAAGATACAGTGTTTACACATCTGTGTCCTATTTATTGCACTTATACATATGGCCTCAAGTTGCATTAATTTAGCTATAAATGTCTCATTTTTCTTTCTTGATGGCTGCATAGTAGTCCATTTTATATTAAAACCAAGTTCTATTTATCCATTTACCAACTGATGGATTTTTCAGCCATTTTCACAAAAGACCTTTTAGAACAATGTTTGATATTTAAATTATTTGAGGTGTGATAAAAATAGGAAATGTTTAAATTTTTAAAAATTTAAGTGCTGGTCATGGTGGCTCATGCCTATAATCCCAGCACTCGGGAGGCAGAGACAGGAGGATTGCTGAGTTCCAGGCTTGGATGGACTACATAGTGAGCTCAGAGCCAGCCTGAACTACAAAGCGAGACCCTGTCTCAAAAAAAAAAATTTATTATGACAAAATTTACAATGCCATGTGCCTAGTGTTCCATTGTGAGACCACTAAACATACTCCCCTCAAAATGTTCCCCTTTGCTTCAAGCATTCTTATCCCATCATTCTTGGCACTTTCAGAAGCAGTTCTGAAAATCTTCTTTCATGTCTTTACTCTGTCATGGCTACCTTGGTGCACTAAATATATTAAAAATATTTACAAACTGTACTGCTATAAACACAGGTGTACACATGTTGCTGTGGTGCGATGATTCTTTCATGAGTATACCCAGCAGGGAAATAACAGAGTCAAGTGGGATCTCTAACCCTAGTTTTTTGAGGAGGCTCCACAGTGAGCTCCACAATGGTTGCACCAGTCTACAACGTCACCTACAGTGGAGAAGAGTTCCTTTCTCTTCACGGCCCCACCAGCATTTGTTGTTGTTTGATTTCTTTCCTTTCCTTTTCTTCCTCCCCCCTTTCTTTTTTTTTGATACAAGGTCTCACTTCATAGTTCAGGCTGGCCCTGAACTCACTCTGTAGCCAAGGCAAGCCTCATATTCAGCAATCCCCCTGCCTCTGCCTCCTGAGTGCTGGGATTACAGGCATGAGCCACCACACCCGGCGTGTTGTTTGTTTTTTTAATAGCAGTTACTCCTTGTTGAGTGAGTTGGAATCTTAGTGTTGTTTTCATCTGCATCTTTTGTGTGCCCAGAGATGTTTATTTGCTGCTTCTACTTCATCTGAAAATCATCCGTTCATTTCAGATGTCCATTTTTTGAACTGGAATTTTAAATTTTGAGGTCTGATTTGTTTAAGTTCTTTATATATTCTAGGTGGTAGCTCTTTCTCCAAGGCACAGCTGGTAAAATGTTTTCCCCACATTATACATTGTCCTTTCTCTCTGTTGGTGGTTCTTCTTGCTGTGCAGAAACTTTTTAATAAGATGAGATCCCAGTTGTTGATTCCTTCTGCAAGTTTCTGTGCTACTGTGATTTTGTTTGTAAAGTCTTTCTCCATCCCAGTGTCTCAAAGAGTTCTACCTAACCTATCTTCTAGTAGTTTTAGCTTTCTGTTTTAGTATTTTAGGCCTCTAATCTACTTCAATTTTAATTTGGTACATGGTGAAAGATATAGGTCTAATTTCAATTTTTGGCAGGTTGAAACACAGTTTTTACAGCACCATTTGTTAAAGAGACTATCTTTTCTCCACTGAAGATGTTTGGGTCATTTGTGAAAAATGAGGTGGCTTATGTCTGGAGTTGTTTCTCTATCTCCTACTCTCCATTGGCCCTCATGTTTGTTCCTTTGCCAGTACCATGCTGTTTTTATCACAGTGGCTTTGTAGTATAATTTCAAATTGGGGATTGTGATACCCCCTGCTTTGTCTTTGTTGCCTAGAATTGCTTTTTCTATTCTAGGTCTCTTCTGGTTCCAGGTGAATTTTTGGATTAGTTTCTCTAACTCTTTCACTTCTGATTTCTGTATGTCTCATCCTTTTCTCTGTCAAGAAAACAGTCTGCACATAAGCATTCTGAACGTTTTCTTTTGTCCAGACTGCTGCCTGATTCTAGAGACACAAATTAATCCAATTAAGATTTTCAGAACTATATTTATTGCTATTTTATTTTTTTAATGGTGTTTGCCTTGGTATGGCCATGTAAATGTTAATCATACTCAATCCATGAATTAACCAGTAATTACTTTTCTTCTTTTTTTTTTTTTTTTTTTTTTTTTTTTTTTTTTTTTTTTTTTTTTTTTTTTTTTTTTTTTTTTTTTTTTTTTGAGACAGGGTCTCGCTTTTTAGTTCGGGCTGGCTCTAGCTCACTATGTAGCCCAGGCAAGCCTCGAACTCAGCAATCCTCCTGTCTCTGCCTCCCGAGTGCAACCAGTGATTACTTTTGCCCAGCATTTTATATTGCCTAGAGTTAATAAATAAAATTTTTGCTTCATTTTCATGTGCATATTAATACAACTAATAACTTCACCTAGACATGTAAATCTATACTTTATTTCTCTGTCCTGTGCTTTGTGTGATTAGTCATTCATTGAAGTCATTAAAGGAGAAGAATCTAAATTTGGCTAATGATGATGTTACTCTTTTCATACATATTCTTATGAATGGTTAAGTGATAATTTGTAGTTTATTTGTATTTATGTAAATATAAATACTTTTTCCAGAAAATATGTGAAGTAGCTTGCTATTTGATACTCCCAGTCTTAGAGTTTAGAGAGATTTGCTCAGAGTAAAAGCACAAAGAAATCACTAGAGCAGTAGCTATAATAAATGTGAAAATTCTCAGGGTTCTAGGACTTTAACATCACTCTCCTGTTTTCCAATATTGTATTTTATTCTTGTCTTACAAACTCAAGGTTACATCTATGGCAGAGAGAGAAGTCATAAGTTAGATGAAAAGATGGTATGATGATAAGGGTAGCAGTCATGAAGCAAGTGCCTATGGGTCACATCTATCTGGTGACTCATTTTTATGTTGCTGGACAACTAACAATGGCATTCATATATTAAAAAAGTATTCAAAGAAAAATTCAAAATAAAAAAGATATGGGCCATGTATATGCCTGTGTCTTTTTTATTGGTACATTTTATTGGTACATTATATATACAAATCACAATTACACCCCACTTTGAGAATTTGTACCAGTATATGACACAACTTAATTCTCATTTTTCCCCCTCCCCTACTCACCCTACACCCCCTGCCTCTATATACACAAGCATTGTTTCTTAAACCATCAATTTTTTCTTTCTTCTTTATTTACCCCTAAACCCCATTACCCTTTGAATATTTATTATTTCACAATATCAATCATGCATTCTAGAACACATTTATAAATTCAGTTTCTCATACCAGAGAAAATATATGCTATTTACACATCTGTGACCTATTTATTTCACTTATGAGTATGTCCTGAAGGTACGTCCATTTGAGTATAAATGATTCAAACTCATCATTCTTTATGGCAGAGTAATACTCCATTTTATAAAACAAAACAAAACATCTCTATCCAGTCTAGAATTAATGGGTATTTGGGCTATTTCCAAGATTTAGCTATCACAAACTGAGGTGCTATAAACATGGGTGCACATATGTAGCTGTGATATGAATCTTGGAATTCTTCTGTGTATATTCCCAGCAGGGGAATAGCAGGGTTAAATGGAACCTCTAATCCTAGTTTTTTGAGGAATCTCCACACTGATCTCCATAATAGTTGTACTAGTCTTCATTCCCACGAACAGTGGAGAAAGGTTCCTTTTCTCCACAACCTCGCCAGCATTTGTTGCTGCTAATTCTGAGATGGCAGCCATTCTTTGTGGAGTGAGATGAAATCTCAGAGTTGTTTTCATCTGCATCTCTCAAATGGCCAGTGGCATTGAACATTTCTTTATGCATGTTTTTGGGATTAACTTTATTGGTATATTTTAGGTATACATTATATATACATATTATATATACATTCGACATTGGAAATTTGTACGTATATATGATATAGCTTAGTTTTTATTTTTTCCATTCCTCTTTTCTCCCTTATACCCCTCCAACTCTCCCTATTTACAAAAGCTTTGTTTCCATTGTTTTCTTCTTTTTTTCCTTACTTCCTTTCTCCCTCCTCTTTTCCCCCCTCCCCTTTGAATCTTCCCCTCTGGCCATATATACAAGGCTAAAATGTTTGCTATCTGAGTCTCTAAGAAAAAGTTTGTTGATTTCCGCTTAAGAGCTCAGGCTCTAGAACCAACATACATGGGTTTGAATCTGGGTCAAGCTACTTAATGTCTCTGCACCTTGGTTTCCTTATCTATAAAATGGGATTGATGTGGGGCTTGAGTATAATTGGGTTTGGAGAAGCTCCTCACAGAGCCTGGGAAGCATGCAATAGACTGTACTTAAAGTTCTTGTTTCTATTTGAACAATGCTTCCTGTACTTTTCTATCCCTTGCTGGAGCTGCAGATGGGTCAGTATCTCTGGGTGCTGATTGTGTTGTCTGCCTTTGTCCTCACTCTGCTCCTGCTATAATCAGGAAATCACTTTGGCCCTTGCACCTAATCATACCATTTTGTCATTTCACATTCAGACACTTCTTATGTTTGAGACTATTCTGTGAATCCCATATATTTCCATTAAGAGTTGATAATATACTCTGGCACTGAGAGTTTTTCCAAGTCATGATTGATGACAATGTGATAGGGAGCTGAGTGGCTCCAGTTGCCAGCTCAGGCCCAAATCTGCTTGAGCCAATTGTAGGGCTCCCTCTTGGTAGTGGCATCCCCACCTGCCTACTTCTCTGCCCACCCAGAACCATCTGAACGTGGCTCACTCCTGCAGGCACGAAATCAGAGTCAACAGCTTGGGTTTTGGCATCTTTCTCTCCATCTTCTTTTTGTGCCACACTGGGGACAAGAGTATTCAGGCAGAAGGTAGGTTGTGACTTTAACCCATGGAATTTGAAGTATGCTTATTCTCATTTTTTAAAAAATTGAATTCTTTTTTTTTTTTTTGAGACAGGGTCTTGCTTTGTAGTTCAGGCTGGCTCTGAGCTCACTATGTAGCCTAGGCAAGCTTCGAACTCAGCAATCCTCCTGACTCTGCCTCCCGAGTGCTGGGATTATAGGCATGAGCCACCATGCCTGGCACTGTGGTATTGATTGTTGGTGGGCGTCAGTCTCCACGCCCAGCATTGTATGTGGTTACCAGGGATTGAACTCAGGATCTTGTGCTTGCAAGGCAGGCGCCGGAACCACTGAGCTAACCCTCCAGCCCTAAATTGAATTCTTTATTGGTACAATTTATATACATCTCACAATCACATGTAACATTGGTGAATTTGTACCAATATATGACACAAGTCAATTCTCATTTTTACCCATATCCCCACCCACCCACACCTCCCCACCCCCTATATACATGCTCTTTTATTTTCTTTCAGAATCATATTTATTCCTTCCCCTCATTACATCCCCATACCAAATTTCCCTTGGAAATTTCCCATTCTACAAAGACCATCATACTTTCTAGAGCTCATTTGCATCTACAGGTGGTCATATTAATGAGAAGATCAGGTATTTGCCTATCTGTGATCTATTGATTTTACTCATTAGCATGTCCTCCAGGTGTATCCATTTGCACATAAATGAATCAATCTTGTCATTCTTTATGGCACAGTAGTACTCCATTTTATTTAAAAACCACATCTTCTTTATCCACTCTCCAGTTGATGGGCATTCGGGTTGTTTCCAAGACCAAGCTATCACGAACTGAGCTGCTATGAACAAGGGTGTACATCTGTCTTTCCAATGTGATTTTTAAAATTCTTTTGGGTATATTCCTAGCAGGGGGATAGCCGGGTCAAATGGGACCCCTAGTCCTAGTTTTCTGAGAAATCTCCACATGGATCTCCATAATGCTTGCACAAGTCTACAATCCCACCAACAGTGGAGAAGGGTTCCTTGCTCCCCACAGCCACACCAGCAATTATTGTTGGTTGATTTTGTGATAGCGGCCATTTTTGTGGAGTGAGATGAAATCTCAGTGTTGTTTTCATTTGCATCTCTCAAATGACCAGTGATATTGAACATTTCCTCATATGTTTCTTAGCTGCTTTGACTTCTGCCTCTGAGAAGTTTTTGTTCATTTCAGATGCCCGCCTATTCTCATTTTTATGCAAGTTTGTTGCAGCAAAGGATGAAATCTGTGGGTTCTTTTTTTGTTTTAAACATTTGGACATGCTCTGGCCAAAGGGCTTTTTTTTTGTTTTCTTTTACTTTTGTGGGTTGACTGGATTGAGGTTTGAGTCCAGGGCCTGGCCTTGTGTATACTATGCAAGAAATCTATAACTGAGCTAAATTTCCCTAAGTATCTTTAATTCATGAAGATAGACTGGAAACAACCCCTACGGAGTCTGTTCCAGAAGCCAAGATGTGATAGAAGCTGGGAGGAGCCAGAACCATGACCACTGGGCATGTGGAGGGTAGATGGCCATTAGCCTATTCTGGGAGCCCTGTGCCATAGCAGAGTGTGTCCATGCTCATAAATTTTAGGTCCAGCCATGCCTCTCTAATAAGCTAACTCCTGATGCTAGATTTTGCACTATTTATAGATGTGTTCATCCCCTTTATCCCAGCAGAGAAGCCCTGGGAATGCTGTAGAGAACTCCACTTGGCTGGGGAGGAGATTGAGCAGAGGTGTCAGGGGCAAAGAGGGCAGGGTACTGCAGAGAATGTCCATTGCAATGCATATCTGGGGAGGGGGCACAATGCCAAGGACTGTGATGGTGGCAATTGCTAGTATTAGTCAGTTATATACACAGTATACTCAGCCCTCCATATTGGTAGGTTCTGTATTTGAAGATTCAATCAACATCAGATGGACAGTATTCAAAACAAAATTTCATCTCTTATTTTCTTGTCCTGATTCCCTGCATAATATAGCATGACAGTGATTTACTTAATATTTACATTGTATCATGTATTATAGGTTATCTAGAGAACATTTAAAACACATGGAAGGATGTGCATCAGTTATGTACAAACAGTACATCATTTTATATAAAGGACTCAGGCACCAGCACATATTGGTATCTTTAGGGCCTCTAGAAACAGTGCCATATGGATACAGAGAGAGGACTGTGTGAATTTAGTCTGGAGGTAAAGAGCTTGGTGACCTTGTGCTGAGGAAATGGTCTGTAAGCATGAGTGCCACCCACATCTGTTAGGAGGGGATTGCTTTGTTATGGGGTGACTGTTTCCTTCCCATCATGCCCTGGGAATAGGGATTTGAGGAGCCAGGCAAATGTGCAGAGGTCGCACTCCTTCACCAGTGGAATCCTTTATGTCCTCTTTATCTCCATCTGAAAAGCCAGCCCCAAGGGATCAAGAGAGGCAAGGTATGTTTGGTGTTGACCTTTGCTAAATGGCAAACTGTCCACAAACAACTCATTTGGGTGGGCTTGGAGTAATGAAAATGGCTTAGAGTGTTGAGGCCAATGAAATGTGTCCCCTTTTTTCACAACACCCAGAAAGGCATTTCATAGCATGTTTTTTTTCTTTTTTTCTATTAGTTATTCATTTGTTACCAATGCATAGGGCCAAAAGGTCTCAAAGCAGCAAACAATTTACCTTCACCTTTGTTTTCCACAGATTAGAGGCAAGGAGGAGGATTTACTTTTGTGGTCTCCATAGCAAAACTTTGGGATTGCTCCTAGGAAGCTGGGAGCTCATTGCAGCGTCCCATGTCAGTCTGCATCATGAAGCCAAAGATGTTTTGGAAGCCAGGAGACTGGAGCTCCTCTGGAGAAACAGAAGGGAGACTTCCTGCTTCCCCTTTTGTTCCACCCAGGCTACAAGCCTATTGGTTGGTGCCAGGGTGGGTTTTTGATCTTCAGTAAATTCCCTAAGATACACCCAGAATTATGCTGATCCAGTCTAGTTGGGCATTTCTTTTTTTTTTCTTTTTTTTTTAATTGAATTCTTTATTGGTACAATTTATATACATCTCAAAATCACATATAACATTGGGAAATTTGTACCAGTATATACCACAAGTTAATTCTCATTTTTACCCATATCCCTACCCACTCCCCCCTCCTCCCCCCTTATACATGCTCTTTTATTTTCTTTCTGTATCATATTTATTCCT
>PVIC010016884.1:0-33408 GCA_004025085.1 Thryonomys swinderianus
GCTGGCCCTGAGCTCACTATGGTGCCCAGGCAAGCCGCCGCGAACTCAGCAATCCTCTTGTCTCTACCTCCGCATGTTTTTTGTTTTTGTTTCAGCTTCTGTTCCCATCTTACCCTCTTCACGAGCTGTTTCTAGCCCCCTGAATACTTTCTCCCAGATCCTCCCACAGCTGGCCCTTTCCTGTCCACTAGCTTTTAGCTTCTACCTCATGTCCTTCAAGAGACTTTTGCTGAGCAAGCCCTGGCTGCTTCCTTATCCGTGCTCACATTTCAGTCAGTGGATATCAGCAGCATAAACTGGTATCCTGTGCTTCTTCATAAGCCCCAGGACAGCAAGGGCCTGACTGTCTCATGTTAGTTTACTGAGCAAGGGGACAAGGAATCTCCCAAATACTCTGGAACACACTGAGGAGCAACTCAGGTGTTTTTTTTTTTCTTTTTAACAAAAGATAATTTCAGGAGTTGAAAAAGTGGCCAGGTTTAGAAGAAATACAGAATCTAATCACTGAAAACTCAATAAGAATTAAATACTGGCTGGGAAAAAATAAAAATGGCAAGTGGCTGAGGATCCACCCAGCAGCTCAGCAGGACACTACAGCAGCCCTTCTTTTGTGCCTAATGGTACCGCTGGTCTCATCTGGTAGGTTTTTTTTTATTTTTCTTTTCTCACTACTGGGGATTGAACTCAGGGCCCTATACTTTCCAGACAGGCATGGTGCCACTCAGCTAAATCCCAGACCTCTTCTTCAGGTCATGTTTGAAGCCCTTTGCTCCAGAAAACCATCACAGTCATCAACATTCAATCACGTCTCCACTCAGAAGACAGAGGCAGACACGCAGACACGCAAACTCCAGTGCTCTCCCTAGATCTCGGCAGTCCAGGCCCGTGTTCCGCATTAGCCCTCCTGGGACCTTCCTTCCCATAGGACAGAGTCAAGGGCACATTTTAAGCTGTCTCAGTTTCTTTATTTCCAAGTATCTTCTGTCAAAAAGTATCCTGACAAGATTTCCATTAGGGCTAGATACAGTCAATTGGGAGGACAAATACCAATTACATATGCTGCTGGAGGCTGCTTGTTCTGGCTTGTGTCTAAATGTCCCCCAAAGCCTCAGGCAGTCACAGGTGGGGCTTTTGGGAGGTGGCTGGAACGGGAGTGCGCAATGGGACCCTGGGTGCGTGATTACTAAATCAGCTCACTGACTGGTTTGGTGTAGCTGAGGAGGGCTAAGGCTGTCCCACCTTGGGTGTATCTGCCCTAAGGCTGGGTAGTTTAGGTAAGATGTAAAGGACAGAGAGAGGGCTGCCATTTGTGGCTCGTCACCTTGTTGCCTTCTACCTGCTATGAACTGCTTCTCCTCTGCCATGCCTCCCACCTTGGGGCCAGCCGATTTCAAATTGAAACGTCTACGAACAGTGAATGAAATAGACCTTTCCTCCACTAACTTCAGGTGTCTGGTTGTTTTGTCTTACCATGGGGAAAATAACTAAGACCAAATTTGGTACCAGAGTAGCAGGGTCATCGCTATGAGCACATCTGACCATATGGTTTAGGAGCCTCTAGAACCAGCTTATGGAAGGAGCTTGGTAAGGCGTGGAGACGCTGGGTGCCCAGCCCTGAAGTACCTTAGGACGTACTTGATGGGGGATTCTGGTCAGAGCTACGAAGACCAGAATGCTGACAGAAATGATGCAGTGAGGCCAGGCTCAGGGGGTTTCTGCTGGGCAGAAGGACCACAATGGCTCTGGACCCCAGACACGTAGAAAGTTTGTTGCATTCTGGTCATATCCAGAGACTTTGTCTGAGATTACAGGCAGCAGACTAACCTGGCCAGAGAAATTTCAAAGCAGTCTAATATCAAGATGGTGGCATGGCTACTGTCAAGGGCCTTTAGCCAGATCTATGTTGAGAATCAAGAGCAAAGAACCCAGCAGAATAGTCTAAAATGTGAGTTCGGCAAGAAACGAAGCTCCAGTAGAGTTGTGGCCTGCAAAAAATAGATCCAAGAAAAACTTGGTTGCTGAGAAGGAATGTGACAATGGAAAAGATGGCCTGAAGACATCACACGGAAGAGCAGGACTCCAGCCTTTGCAGTGTCAAGGTCGCCACGGTGAAAGAATTTGCTGTGAGAAGAGAGCCCCAGAGCTCTGTGTTCCAGAATGGTGGTCTAGAGAATTTCTTCCTTGGGATCAGGCTCAGAGTACTCACTGATCCGGGAACTCAACCCCTGCAGTCAAGAAAGAAGTCTGGCCACTGCTCCAGACCTTGGTGCCACCCAGGTGGCATAGGTTTTAGGTACACGCAGAATTTAAGACTTGTAGGGTCTGGAAGGCTTCCATTCAAATTTCAGAAGAAGGCCTGAGGAGGCAGTGTGTCCCTGATGGGGCTGTGTATGCAACTGTGGGTGTGAAGTCAAAGGTGCAGCAGAAGCCCCAGATGTTTGGAGAAGCTGGCAACGTATATAGAGCATCTGAGGAAATCTGCCAGGATGGAACAGAGCAGGCCCACAGAGAAGCCGTGGGAGCTGACCAATGAGGTGCCAAAGTGGGGAGCCACTGAAGCCCTTTGCAGTACACATCCTGCCACAGGCTGCAGGGGATGCTGGACACATTTTCAGGAATTAATGACTGGCCTGCTGGATTCTGGAATACCTGGGGAGGCAGGACTTGCTTTGGCCTCATTTTTCTTTTTAATCTCCTTTGTACCTTATAGGATGGAAATATCTATCCTGTGTCACTGTACACAGGAAGTGTTTTTCATGTGTGCAGGGGCTTGCCACTGAGAGTATGTCTTAAATGTCAGAAAAGACTTTGGACTTGGACTTTTCAACAGTGTTAAAAATGCTGGGACTTTGACAACTCCTGGGAAGCGACTAAATGTCTTTGCATAAAGGGATGTGCATGAATCTTTCAGAGACCCAGGTTGAAATGTTATAGCTTGTGTCTAGATGTTCCCCCAAAGCCTCATGAAGTCCTAGGAGGGGCTTTTGGAGGTGGCTGCCCCTGGAGTGTGTGATGCTGGAATCAAGGGTGTGTGACTACTCAATTAATTTACTGAACAGTTTGGTATAATTCTGGGTAGGACTAAGGCTGCCCCACTCTGAGTGTGAGTGCTGCTTACCGTAAGGGTGGGTAGCCAGGATAAGACATAAGGAATAGAAAGAGTGTTGCGTTTTGACCCTTGCTACTGTCTGCGTGGCATAGACTATTTCTCCTCTGTGATGCCCCTCTGCCATGCCACTTTGTTTTGGGGCCAGCCAGCCATGAACTGAAACCTCTATGATTTGTGAGCTGAACAAACCTTTCCTTCTTTAACTATGGGTGTCAGGTCACAAGAAAAGCAATTAAGACAGCACGTGGTTTGAGGCTAACTACCTAACTTCGGTGAGGCTCGGGGTCCGATCATCTTACACACACGTTCTCACACAGGTTCCCCCTGCTTCTTGCCACCTCCCAAGAGAAAGACAGAATGCCAGGCACACAGCATGATTAAAAGTGTGGTCAAGCACAGCCCCTGACCTAGTGTTTGCAAAAGCTAACTTGGAGTGTAGAAAAGATGATCTCTATTAGTCAGTGAAATGGTGGCTTCCAAATCTCTGAGACTGTGTCACACAGGAGGAAGATACCCAGTGACTTACGGTTCTATGTTCAGCAATAGGGTTGCTATGGGCAAAAATGACAAAACCAAAGAAGTCATGTAAGGATGGAATGAATCTAGTCCCACTTACAGGTGGAGACAGTCACTCAGCTGCATTTTAGTTTTAGGATCATATATCTACTCTAAAATTCCTTTCTTAAGAAGTTACAGTACATGCTCTGAATTTATCACCTTTTACCTCTAGATGGCAGTAGACTTCTTCTGTTCTTAACATGGCTGCCTTTGGCCTTTTGTTTCCTTCCTCCAATGTAATTCAGTATTTCCTTGTCTTTTACAAATAAATACTTCTCGGCCTGTGTTGTTTGGGGAAGATTACTGTGAGTCTGTAAGAGGCCAATCCATTCTTCAGTTAAGTAACAGGGTTCTTCAAAGAGCACAAAATAATTGAGGTCTCAAGTGAAAGACAATGTCTCTGTTCTTACAAACTACAAACACCAAGTAATGTTTCTTGAGAAACAGACTCTTGAGAAAAAAAGGGAATGAGTAGAGAAATAGGAAAATATATGGAATTGGAGAGATTTGTATTTTATAATAACATTAATACTATGGGTAATTGAATCACCACTTTTCTACAAGCTGTAACCTGGTATGATCATTTATAAAGGTGTGTCACATGTATTGTAGAAGATATAATAACTCCATGAAAATTATTACTAAGAAAGTTACTCTTCTGGTTTATTTGACATTCACTGAAACTGAAGAAAACTGGTTTATTTGACATTCACTGAAACTGAAGAAAACACAGTTTGGGCATCATATGGGCCATATTCACCTAATGTCTGGAACCCTAGTCTGATTTAAACACACCTATTTTAAACTGCTAGTGTTAAGAAGGACCCAAGAGACTTAAGTAAATCACAACTTCACTTGAGACTATACTAGGTGTTAGGTGTGTGAATGAATCCCGAGTGCAGTAGAGACTCCTTTCATACAGGGTTTAAACTTGGTCATGGGTTAATACCTTGGTTTTATGAAGCACTTTCTTCCAGAGTTATACAGTAAAGAATATTGTCTTTTAGGTGCTCTTCCCAATATCTCAATTTAATACCTTGGGTCAGACATCACTCATTTATCTACTGAAGAGAAATAGCAAAATGCAGGTGACATGAAGACTAATTTAGGAGCTGGGGATATACTTCAGTCATGAATGTGTGCCTGGCATGTGTGAGGTCCCTTTGCTCCCTCCTCAGGACTACACACACACACACACACACACACACACACACACGGCTAATTTAGTGTAAGTGACAAGCTTATAGAGGAATGCAAGACTATAGATATAAGATTTATGCATTTTGTAGGAGGGCCTCTGTCTTCTGCCTATTTTATATAGCAGCACAGTAATTACATTTATTTAAGTTTAATGGATATATCTTTGAATATGTGACTGAAAGCAAGACTTTGAAGAAAGCCCAGGTCTAGGTGATTAGGGTATTCCCAGTGTATTATGAACACATTAGGATTTGATTGGATTTTAATTTTAATCATTATTCTTTCAAATATATATTTAGAAGGCAGCTATGGCTCATAGTTGATAGCTAACTTTTTAAGCCAAATAAAACACTACACAAGAATGAATTTCTTTTACATAAAGATCTAACATCTTTTTTTTTTTTTTTTTTGAGACAGGGTCTTGCTTTGTAGTTCAGGCTGACCCTCAGCTCACTATGTAGCCCAGGCAAGCTTTGAACTCAGCAATCCTCCTGAGTGCTGGGATTATAGGTGGGAGCCACTACACCCAGCACTGTGGTATGTGGCATTGATTGCTGGTGGGCATGAGTCACCACGCCCAGCATTGTATGTGGTTACCGGGATCGAACTCAGGGCCTTGTGCTTGCAAGGCAGGCAGTGGAACCACTGAGCTAAATCTCCAGCCCCAAGATCTAACATCTTCATTTTAATTTGATATGTTAATTATAACAGGACTGATACTACTGGTAACATATAGTTTTTCATACCAGGATAGAGAAGTTTTCTTTATCGTATGTTAAAGACTCCCATAGTTTTTCATGTTTCATTACAGTATGATAATTATTTCAAAGTTCAACATCTAAATGAATTTAAAAGGGAGAAATGCTGCAAGACAATAATTTGTGATACGATTTTAACCTCTAAGAAGCAGCCCTCTAAGTAACTGTCCCAGAGTAAGTCAGGATTCCACATTGTGATTGGTGCATATTTTTTCTTTCTTTTCTTTTTCTTTTTGTTTTGGTAGCAGGGATCAAACTTGGAACCTTACACTTACGAAGCACCAGAACCACTGTGCTACTGTGAATTTAAAATTATCCATGCTGTATAAAACCAGACTAAAAATGATGATTATATGTAAATATACTAAAAATTCCAGAAATATGAAAAATAAATATGAAAAATTAACATCTCTTTGTCACGGTATAATTACACAGATGTTTTATTACATAATAGTGTTATACCTAACTATAGTTCTGAAAAACAAAAAAAATATACTGAACTATCCTATAGGTTCATGCTATCAGATTTTTTAATACAATATTCTATGAGTTGGAGCTGTAGATACTAAAAACAAAATATTCATGGACCTTTAAAAGAAAAATATCTCAAAAATGTTACTTTTAAGGCTCAGCATGATCTTACAGCTTTAATTCTCCTATAATTGGAGGAAATAATTACAAAAGAAAAACTTACTTTAATTCTCTTCCTAAATCATCTTTACTGTGACTAAAGCAATTCTAAAAAAAAAAAAAAATCTAACAGGCACGTGATCCATTTTTATCAGAGGTTGCTGGCTAAAATTCTGGGTCATAGAGAATTTCTAAAAATCAGGCCAAAGTTCTTTAATAAGGTCAATTTGGAAGATGAACCACAAGTTTAGAGTATATATAACTGTTATTAGAATATATTTCAGGGGGTTGTTGAAGTTCTTAAATAATTAAATAGCTCATATGACATTATGACATGAGAGATAAGAATCTGGAGGAATTTAAGACATTGGTGAACTGTGACAGAACTTCTTATGTTATTGAGTAAATATTCAGGAAATGGGCAACAGTGGTTTGTGAGGACATCAACTATGGTCCATTTTCCAAATCTGCTATCAAACACAGATGCAGCATGCTTCCAAACCAAACCTAAAGGCAAACTTCTGACACTCACTTACCATTTACATGTAGCTTAAAACAAATAAAAAGAAGAAAAAGAAAGGAAAACCACACAAAGGCCAGGCACTCTGGAAACAGAAATTTTTCACATATTAACGTCTATGTATAATGTCTTAAATTTCTGTTCTGTAAGTCCAGATGCAAGGTATAGAGAACTCTGGCAATTAAAAGAGTGTAATCAATCTTATCTATAAATACTGAGTACGCAAAGATTTGCAAGATGATGAGTCAACATTCCGGTAGGGAGTAATTGCACATATTAGTGTAAACAGCAATGTCTTCATCACGCCTTTGCTATCTCTCCTGCCTGCCCAGCACATTGATCTAATGGGAACTGCCCAGGCAAAAGCCTTCTGCTTAACTCGTGATGAATTAAACATTCATCTTACTTATCTGTAGCAGTTTTCTTGCTTTCTACGTTGGTAGACAACTGCCACATGGTGGAAAGACTACTGGACAGGTGTGCAGGGACTTTTGGACGGATGCCCAGGTCTGACACATTACATTTTGTCTCGGGGCCTCCAATTCCTCTTATGTAAAGTAAGGAGGCCATTCTGAACTTGATGATGCTTCTATTTCTTTGACAGCTCTGAAACTGACAATTTGTAAATGCCCTGCCCCTCCTTAAAGGGCTGGTTCTACATTAGGTCCCTGACAGCAACAAGCTCAGTGCTTCTCTATAATGGGAAAAATTTTTAACAACAAAGAATGTTCTTATTTTTATTGCAAAAACTCAACCTAGTTATATCCTTCAGAAAGATTCCATAAAGTCATGTTTAACATTTGCAGCTCGATGGATATAAATATTTAAGTTCATTGTAGCAACGCAAACCCAACATCAAAACACTGAAGTGTGAAAAGGCTCTTCCTGACCTCTACACAAATTTGTGACACAAAACTTTTAGACATCCAAATGTTAAATGTGACTCACATCCAGTTTACATCACAATTTGTCTAGAGACTCTATTAACCCTAGCACTTTTTTAATGTATCTGGCTATAAAAAAAAACTCAGGCATATTGGTAAGAAATAAATTATAACCAAGGCTGGTTGTGACAGCATACAATTGGTTAGAGAAAATTACTTCTGTTTTACTGATTTCTATTGTTTTATTAATTTCTTTTACTAAACAAATGCTTCATACTCTGTGCCATAAAAACTGCCCACAAAACTCCATTATGAGACACCCACTGCCACTGTTATGTAAGAGCCCCTGGTGGATGTTTTGGGGACCAACACAACGACCACTGGCCTCACCACAGAACACTAAATACTCAAGCCCTGTACCCCTTTAGGAAAGGAGTAGGGGCGCACAGTGCAGAGGAGAGAGGAAAGGATGAGATGGTGAACATTGGCACACACAGATTTACGTGTTTTAGGGACACGCACTGATCCTGCAAATTTCTGAGCTGTCCATTCACCGTCTAATTCACAGCTTCTCCCCACGAAACCCCTCCCAGTCTCTCCTGCTCTTTTCTACACATGTACACAGGTTCCAGGTTCTTCTTGGATCTTCAGGAGTGAAGCAGCGGAACATGAACTGGAAACAGACACTCTTCTGTGGGCTTGGCATCAGGATATAATAGCTTTAAGCAAACATAGTTTCATTCAGTTACATTCATAGTTACATTCAGTTGTCTAGAAAAACTGAAGAACTTGCCCTTTCTTGCCAGGGAGGGTAGGGCAATTCTTAATCTTGGGAGATAATTTTCCTTATCAACATTGGGAAGGTGCCAGAAGAACCACATAACAAATCTCCTTAACCATCTCTAATCCCTCCACCGATTTCTCCCAGTTTTTACAGTTTTGTAATCTACCACCCCTAAAACTTCAAAGTTCTTTTTGTTTATCACTTCACTAAAAAAGCTATTGTTTTGTTAAAATGCTGCCTAAACCTGAATTCCTACCAATTCCCCAGATTATTCATCTCTGGGTACTCTTCCTGTGTACACATTTCTTTCCTTTTCTCTTGTTAACCTGCTTCTGTTGATCTAATCCACAGGGCCCCAGCTAACAAACCAAAAATGGGTATAAGGAAAAGGTTGCTTTGCCTCCCCTACGAGAGTTATTGGCCAAAGGAAGGCATTGTCACCTCTGCTTAGGGACCATGATGACGAACAGAGAAGAGGCCTGAAGCACAAAACAAAAAAGGTAATTTACATAGTTCATCACATCTTCAACAAATATTCCTATCCTTCCGGTGGCACTGGGGGAAGGACATTCTGATGAGAGTTTGTTTCTGCACTGAAGTGCTGCCTTGGTCCGCTCTATACTAAGCGGGTTGTGCAGTGATCTGGTGTCCTTTCGTGGAGTGCTAATACAATCTGCAGCAAGTTCTCGCTGTCATTCTTTAACTCCTTGAACAGCACATTCTTCAAAACCAGTGGCATCTTAACAACTACCTTGGACACTTTCAGCCTAGGGCTCTTAGGCCTCTCCTCCTTGGATACATGCACTGTTAGCATTTCTTCTTTGGGTCCAGCAAATTTTGTTTACCCCAAGCAGACGCTCTTGTCCACATTTGGCTTAGGCTGCAGAAGAAATGCTATCACATAAAAGAAGCCAACTGATGCCACCTGTTATATCAATTCAATCAACATTAGACAAAGAAAAACACTACTTAAAATTTTAAATTCTCTTCACTCAATAATAAACACTGTCCGCGTAGATGTTAACTGCAGTCACTGGGTTCTTGAATCTACCAAATGTTATGCACGACCTATGTATAATTTAATACATTTAAGGTTTTTCATCTTTTACCAAATCTTAATTGCTTAGCTGAGACTTTGCTATCCTCCACAAAATCACTATTTCTAACTCTCAAGTATGTATCTGCAGATCTAACTCCACCCAGAGACAAGCTAGTGATGAACCTGACATCTAACTCTACAAATTTTCTTGAACTTCTATACCGAGGAAAGTAACTGTCCTTTCCCTTCCTCTCCAGCACCAGATAATATTGAAAGCTTCTGAAATTTTCAGTCAATATTTAATGAAAAAATATCTCGTTTATCACTTCAACAGAAGTAGAGCCTGGGAAATTCACCAGGTTTCTCTCTAGCCAGGTGATTGATTTTCACAAAGCCGTTTCACAGTCTGCATTTCCATAGAACAGTTGTTACACTAGGTTATGCTGTATATGGTATGCTTACCAAATAATGTATGTGTGCATGATAACAATGTATACAATCAGGATGGGAGCATCACACCCCAACACCCACACACATCTCCCTTACAAGACAGCCCTGTGAGAATATCCAAACCACATTTCATTTATCTATCTAGCACACTGCTTTTATTGCCTAGTATTATAAATAAATATTGCCGAATAAATAAAAGTTGAATTTTCTCCATTCTACTGAGCAGAATCCTTTTTGTTTTTCATGGATTATTTCTTTGGAGAAAAAAGCAGTTATTAACTAAATAACATGCTATGAATTATGGAGAAACAGCATTACTTGAGTAATCCAGAAAGAAAAAGCAAAGTAATGAAAAATGTATTATTTACTTAGTGTTTCACATCCAGCTTCTGAGAATGAGGAAGCAGAAAGTAGGTTTCATGACTGACTATTCTGTTCTTGATCCTTTGGCTTGTGCTGCTTACTTGAGCACCTTGCATTCTCCACATGCGATGAATATGCCTCATATGGAGAAGTCATAAAAATCCCCTGGAGTCAAAAGGAGACCTGGTTTCTCCCTTTCATTCCATGGAATGACCGACAGCATTACTATTCCTACAGCTTTCTAGGTTTGACAGGGACAATATGCTTCAGCTATTGTGAGAGACCAAGAAGGAAGCCCCAGCTTTTGTGTGTAAACAAATGGCTGTATCCTTTGTGCTGTATTTCCTTCTGTGGAAAACAAAAGTATAATATTTAACAGCATCACCAAGCTATTGTGAGGGTTAATTAGATTTAAGGGGGAAGGGAGGCAAGCTGATTAGGTACTATTCAAATTCAAAGTATTTTTATTTTGTGTCTAAAAATAATCCTGATTTAGGAATAAAAATTCAGGAGCTCAATCTTTCGTAACCATGTTCCCATGCTTTCAAAAAAAAATTTCTCGGGCTGGAGATTTAGCTCAGTGGTTCCAGCACCTGCCTAGCAAGCACAAGGCCCCTGGTTCGGTCCCCAGTAACTACATACAACAATACCAGGTGTGATTACTCACGTTCATTAGCAATCAGTACTACACACCACAATACAGGGAGCTGGCTCACACCTGTAATCCCAGTACTTGGGAGGCAGAGGCAGGAGGATTGCTGAGTTGGAGGCTTGCCTGGGCTATACAGTGAGCTCAGGGCCATCCTGAACTACAAAGTGAGATCCTGTCTCAAAAAAAAAAAACAACAAAAAAGGTTTCTAATCTTATTCTCAGTATAGCAAATGATGATCTGTAAATTTCCACTGATCTCTGCAGTAACATACTATACAGTTCTTCTCTCCTTTTATTGATAACATCTGCTGAAAGATTAATTTTATGGATGTAGTATGTAAATAAACATAACTAATATTGATTTTTTTTGTTTCCCAACAATACTTGTGAAATATATTACACTGCTTCTTTTAAGGAGTCAATAATCAATAATTTTTCAGGTTGTTTCAGTAAGTTCCATTTATAATTTATAATTTTATTCAAAAACTAGTTAATTAAAGGTTTTGATAAATAAATATAAATATACAATAAATATATTCATAAATATAAAAAATTTTCAAAGATGTTTAAGGCAAAAGTCAGGGGAGGAGGGATTAACTTAGTGGTAATTACCAAAATTAATTATAACACACTAACTGAAAATCTTCAAGAGCATGCAAAGTTGGGACTGTAAAAAATCCTGGTGGTTGAGTAAATCTTTCTGAAACTAGGAAAACATTTTTTTGGATGGTTATGGTTGAAAATCTTGGGAAATAAGATCATGTCTGCTAGGAGAAAATGTTCCATTCATAGTTTTTGGTAACAGTTTTGGATGAAAAGAAACTATGACTTTCTTTGGAACTGTTCGGAGAAAATGGATACTTCATAGTCCAATTAGAAAACTATTCTCTGTCTAACAATGGGAACAACTCCCTTATCACCGACTTATTAAAACTCAGGCTTACTACTGATAGCCATAGCTTAAGACTGCATACTCACCAGGCAAACTTCTGGTTATTCATTCGATTTCCCCGGACCCTTGATACTGGGGATGGATGTACCCTGTAAATAAATGAGAGCAGTACAATCACCAAAAAAGCAAATTAAAAAAAAATATCTCTTTGAGAAAGAATTGCTTTAAGCTTTGTTTCATATAAAACCCCCTTACACTGACTGACTCTTCTTCTTCTTCTTTTTTTTTTTTTTTTTTTTTGAGGCAAGGTCTCGCTTTGTAGTTCAGGCTGGCCCTGAGCTCACTATGTACCCCAGGCAAGCCTCAAACTCAGCAATCCTCCTGCCTCTGCCTCCGGAGTACTGGGATTATAGGCATGAGCCACCATGCCTGGCACTGTGGTGTGTGGTATTGATGGCTGGTGGGCATGAGTCACCATGCCCAGCATTGTATGTGGTTACCAGGGATCAAACTCAGGACCTTGCACTTGCTAGGCAGGCGCTGGAACCACTGAGCTAACTCTCTGGCCCAACTGACTCTTAATAGATAGATGTGAATTCCTAGGCCGTCAAAACTGCAGGCCTTTCTCCTTCTACCCCTTTCAGGATACCAAAGCCTCATAATCATCTGTTTATTGGGAAGCTCTCAAGGGCAGGACCACCAGTGTCAAACATACAAAGCTGAGGAGGCAGAAATATCATATGCAGTCAGACCGGGCTGCATCCTCAAGAGTCAGGACAAGGTAAAACACAACTGCGGCCAGAGACATATCTGCTGGAGACCAGGCCTCAAGAAAGAGAAGAGATGCCTGACCTTAGACTTCCTTAAAGGGTAAACACCAAGCCTAAAACAGTCTAGACATACATCAGCCACCTCAGTAGGTGGCCAGGACCTCTGCTTGCATCTTTTGTGGAAGTCTTTGTTCTTCCATACAAGCTTGTTATGTGACTTGTTTCCCAACTGGATTATAATTACCTAAGTGACTACATTTGTAATCTAAATGGCTGATCATGGCTGTGGGTCACGATATACCCACCCTGGCTTTGCTCCAGAAAATTCCTCTGTGACCTATGCAGGTTGCCTGGCTACCTATTTGGGTCTCATCCTGACCCACAGGAGCTAATTTATCAATAAATATCTTCCTACTCTTAACTTCCATTGCTCCTACAACTCATTCTTCAAATTTTAGAGAACACAAGCTTCACATATCCAGTAGCTAATAGGTTGGGAGATACAATATTTTCATATTTTATCTCCAGTATATTTTTCACAAAGACCTAATGCAATCGTCCAGCTGAACAGTGACTGAACACCTGATCTTTGCCAGTTATCGAATGGGGAAAAGTCACGTGAAGTACTGTGACTATCCCCAGTGAGCTCAGTTCCTACCTGTCCCTACAAGGGGTGTACAAAGTGACAGCAAAGTATCAAACCCTAAACTGACTTAGAGATTTAAAACCCTAGAAAGAAAGCTTTATCCACGTGTGCGGGCATAGTATCCTGGGAATGGGAGAAGGGTAAAGTGGCATTTCTAGGAGAAAGGCATTTTGGAAGTGATCCTGTACAACTAGGCTCCAAGAATGGCAAAGTCAATTCAAAACTGAAGAATGTAAGGCTTGGCTCCTTTCTGGGGGTGGCATTATGCAGGGCTGCAGCTGAATGCTTCAGAAACTGCCTACGGCCTCCAATCCTATGTGAGCCGCTGGACCTCCACGTCTTTGTGAGTCACCAACTGACGAAACACTTTGCCAGCTGCCTAGGTCCAGCTTCCTGGCAGCCAACATGGTGCTCTGGTCTTTCTCAGGCTTTGGGAGCTCTGCACAGGCTTTTAGCTTGCAGTGTCTTCCAAATTTGTGCTTCAGCATTACTTTTATTCACGAGACAAGAAGGATAGAAAGTGAGGATGTTAAACTGGTTTCCATGTCCAGTTAGAACCAACAGCTCCACAGATCTTTAAAACTCCAGTTCCTTCTCAGTGTTAGCAAAAGAAAATCAGGTCAAAACAGATACCACAGTTCCAGTCCTTCCTTCCGAGACCCAACTGCACTTTTCACTCTGAAGGCTGATTTCTTCCAACAGCCCTTATTAACATTCTTTTCCGTGCAGCCTTCTCAAAGGCTGCTGCAGTTCAGCTGCTCAGCACAGATTTTCTGCTCTGCATGGGGGAGTGGTGTTAATTATGCAGAAAGATGGAGGGAGGCCAGACAGCCCCTCTGGTGAACTGCCTCATTCAAGCGCGGCCCACTTCCTGCTGCTCTGCAGCTACAAGGATCACCTGTTGGTCCTGGCATGGAGCCAAACTGGGGCCTAGCGGAAATGACAGACTCAGCTAGAAATGAAAGCCAGCTCCTATTCCAGGACCTCAAATGTGAGGGAGGGAAGGAAGGAGAAGGGGAGAGAGAAAGAAACAGAGGTGAGAAAAGGGATAAGGTCAGAAATAGAGAAATAGGCAAAAAAGAACACATTGAGACTTACACAAAAAGTAGCACAACGACTCTTTCCCTTCTTTCTACTTGAAATACAATCCTCAGAATTGACATCTGAGCCAAAAAAGTTCCTCCCCAGAGAAAACATCCTGACTTAAAGGAAATGCAAGAAACCCCTAGACTGTCTCAGTACCCTCTCTGAGGGTGGAGAACCCTGGCTGTCACATAAAATGAGGAGTAAGCAGCTCCAAGGACTTGCAGTTCTTTCATTTGCTCTGCATCCTTGGGCTCTTTAGCTCTGGTATCACACTCTAACACTCTACATACAAAAGAACTGCTTCATTTCACCATGGTAATTCCATCCACTCAAGGATGAGGAGAGGAGCTTCCCTCTACGGAGGCTGCTTGCTGTACATATCTCCAGAGAAAAATGGGCTTGTTTAATCCACAATTACAATATTCTCTAGGCATTTGCCTCATTTAGAAAAATTTCATTGATCACAGGTCTGACGCCATAAATGGATAATTTCTGTAATGGCCTAGCAGTATTAGGAAAAGAATTCCTTAGGAAAATCTTAGAAGAATTTCTGAATATGTGTATTACTAAATAGTTGTAAGATTTCTTAAATTAAAAATATAAATCAAGAAAGACGTACCAGTACGTTGATAACCTGGATCTTATTTCATCCAGCAAATGAAACAAAACAAATAAAAACACTCTTCAGCCATCCCTTATATTTTATTTCAAAGAGAATTTTTGAGTGCTGGGTCTTTAAATGGGGTACACTCTGCTATCCTGGGCCTTCTCTCCACATATAGCAGCTAGGCAGGTAGCAAAGTCAAAACCCTAGTAGGAGAAAGCACCAGCTCATCTGCATGTTATGCATTATTCATGACCTCCTGATTCCTGCACCTGCATCTAGGCAGGAAGCTCACAGGGAAGGTTCATTCTTCTTCCCTTAGTCTCACACAGGCTCCATTACTGTTATGCCACTTTGTTCTGTAACTAAGGGTTTTGGGCCCTGGTAGTAACTGCTGGATATGAAAAGAAAAAAAAAAACATATCAGGCTGTAGAAAAGGGCAATCTCGGTCATTGTGTAAAGTACTGAATCCTGCAATGTGCTCTACTTAGACTGATAGCTGATGATGGCTCACACTGGGTGATTAACAGGACACAGAAGAAAAGGAAGCTTGCCATTAAGACCATGTGTACTAATTGTTCTATTTATATACACTTTCTCACCCACGGCAGACAGCAATTCAGAATTTATTTTCTTTTCAAGCATCTAAGAGCACTGTAAATATCTTAAATATAAAAATGACTCTTCCTTGTTTGGGTATAAATACCAAAAAACCTGATTCAAATCAATGTGAGTACCTTAAGGATTCACATGCCTAGTTAAGAGAATGTAACTGTTTTGTTTTCAATGTTTTCATGAACCTACCTGAGTGTTGGTGGCTGGGGGTGGGATGTGAAATTTGCTTCTTCATAATAATTAGGAATCAAGTGAATTGCTGAGCTCCCACCTCTTTATCCGTAGCACTGAAAAGTTGTAGCAATTTCAGCTCAAATTTTCCACCCTAAGTGGAACTGGGATAGAGTGGCAAATGTGGCCTACCCCAGACTGAATTGAAGCTCCGCCATTTGCTACAATGTCATCTCTAAACAAGGCATTTAACCTCTACGTGCCTCAGTTTCCTCACCTGTACAATACAGGCAATCCTGACACATCCACATAATAATGTTTTGGTCAATGATGCAATGTTTACAAGATAAGCATCCCAAAAGATTAAAACAAGGCTAAAAATTTCCTGCCATGTAGAGACATCATAGCCAACACAGCTCACGGCACAATGTACTTTCCACATGGGTGAGATAATGCAATATAAAACCTATTGTGCTTCCACTGATAGAAAAGAACTGTGAACTGTGCATATTGTTATGTGCACCATATGTTTGATAACAATAATAAATGACTGTTACTGCATTATGTATTTATCATTGTATACTTCTAAATCAATATTTAGAATGTTCTCCTTCCAGTTATTAGAAAAAAGTTTATTGCAAAAGAGTATGTCATGTTCCACCAGAAGCACCTGCAGGCACTTTGTGATTACCAAGTCTATTGACTGTATCAAGAGGCACAGTTGGTGACCCATCTGTAGCTGGGTTTGTGGAAACTCACCCTGGTGTCCCGACTGTGATGACCCCACCAAACAAGGAACAACGCCTTCCTGAGAATGATGTAATAGCTGGCAAAGGGTTAGAAAAGTGCTTAATTCCCAGGAAACAGTCAATACTTGTTGCTGACTGGAGTAGAAAGGATGGGAAGATGGAAGTAGAATATGGAGCTAATTTCTGGAGGCAGAGATCACAGATGTGCTCCACAGACTTACAGATTTAAGGATGGTGCCTCTGGCATGTAATTTTACTGAGGAAGGGAAACAAGAGAAATAAGTATGTATGAAATAAGAACCAAAAACTGATTTGCAAGGTAGGGCGAACTCTCTGGTATCTCAGTTTTCCGATCTTTATGAGAAAAATTTTGTTAAATAAGTTGCACAGTAGTTAATCAAGCCAATAAGCCTGTCTTGCTTCCTACATTGTAGGGCCTTGCCTACTCAAGAACAAGAGGACAAGCATAAGAATGCAAATTTATTCCCACTTACTGGGATCTTACTAGATGACCTGCATCCTGTGAAATACTTAGACATTTATCTTAATTTACACATATATCATGACTGTCTGCATTTTACCTTTGAGAAAGTAGGGCTGAATGCACTAGGTAACTTGCTGGGGTTCTGCAGCTACTAAACACTGAAATGGTAACATGAACTCAGCTATACCTAATGTGCTTCCTCCACTTTCTCAACCAACACCTTCACCCTTTCTGTAGACTCCTATAGATTCCCTTCACCCTTTCTGGGCTGCACAACAGAACGAATTAGCACCAGAAGTTTTAATGAGACTCAGCATTTACTTCAGACCAACTGAATACTGAGTGAAGTGAGCAGACATGAAGTGAGACTAATACTGTTGTGAGACTAGTACGGCCAAGTACCATGCAACAATATTTTAGTGGAACAACAGGCTGAGTGTGCAGCAGGCTGAATTTATGATGGTACATACCCTACACCATGGCACTACACCACCTCTGACATCTTCTGTTCTTTAGTAGAAGAATTTGTAAGTACACACTAGAACAGTCATGCAATAACAAAATTGCCTAATAACATTTCTCACAATGAATCCCTGTTAAGAAATTAATAAGTATTACAAGTATTTAGAATGCAACCAAAGTAATACACTTTGCTTTCCTTTGAAAGTCCTTTGCTATACTGTAAGTTTTTGACTCAGAACAAGTTTCATTTCAGGAGAATTGTTGTAAATTGGGTTGGTCCTAAACCTAACCCTAATTCTAACCCACAAAATGAGTCTTCTCTAGTACACCTATGAAAGTTTGCAACTTGAATGTTCACAAGTGAGGGACTTACTGTGTTACTCTTGCTATTTAAATATGTAATTGTGTAACATACAAATTGTAAGATGTCAAAATTACTTCTAGCTTTATCTACATTTCCTCATGTCTTATTTTCTCCAGGACCCAATCCAATCCACACACTCTCAGGAATCTGCCCTTGCTACATTTATTAACAGCCCCCTAGCTTTCAAATCTAGTGGCTAATTTGCAGTCGTCTCTGTCACACACTGACATAGCTGATCACTCCAGCTTTTCTGACCCAGCATCAACGACGGTCTGCTGGCTCTTCCCTTCTTGCTTAAACTTTCCCCTCATGCTTCCAACTCCAAATGTTTATGTGACTTATGACATATGTGTTATAACACACATAAAGGTTCCTATGACCCTTTCTCTTTCCTCTTTTATTTCAGAAAATGACCCCCCCCCCCCCAAAGTGAAGGCTCAGAACCGAAGTTTCCCTATGATCCTCTTCAGGCCTCCTCTCCCTCATCTCTTATTCCTAGGCACAGAAACTAGACTTCCTCTTTCCCAAAGCAGCCATGTCGCCACAAGGACATTGTCCTACTTTCTTTGTCTGATTACAGGTTAGAAGCCCCCATTTCAGGAAGATCCTTTGTCAGAACTACAAGAAGGGATGTTGCATAAGAGACCAAGCACTGAAGAGACACAGCTGCTCTCTTCTCTTCCTAACCTTTTACGCATTCTTATAGGGGTGCTGGCCATAACCCTTGACTGGTAAGTAGAAGGACCACTATGTTTTATTCCCCTAGTCTGCTTTGGGTTTATCAATCCTAACCTTTCTAGGACTTGTCTCTTCCGTTATATTCTCAATCTCAGAATAGGCAGCACCACTCACTTGCTTACTCACTCTAAGACCTGGAGTAGTACTGAGGCCCACCAGGGCTCATACCTGAGTGAGAGACGGGCTTCACCTCACAGAAGCAGAAGCAGCAAGAGCCTATGTCTGAGCTCTGCCTAGCCAACTCAGTAAACCCATTCTAAAAAAAATAATAAATGGAATGTCAATACATTTTTCATGTGGGGCATTATTCTCCTAGTTTAAATTAAGATTATTAGAAATTATGTACAAATATTTGCTCTTCACAAGTTGAATTTTTCTGTCACATAAAATTAGTTCACATTTCCATCTATAAATTAGGCAACATAGTGGATCTTTTCAACAATTAAATTTTCTACATTTGTAAAGATGAATCTAGAAATAATTCCACAATTATTAAATACCAGAATGTTCCTATATAGAAACACACTAAAGATCACTTCTAAATTCTTGGTTTTGTTTCCTATACATGCTAAACTATATAAATCTAATAGCTTATAATATAAACTATAAAATATAATTTCTAATAACTTTTAGGTAGTCTAAAAAGAGAACACACAGTGCACAATTCAACGAGTTATTACTCCATCTCTCACCTATCTCTCACCATTCCCCCTGCAGTCTCTCCCCTCTTAGCCTGGTTAGATGAAACCCAGCTGTAACAGGCCGTTCCTGACCTCCAGGTCCAGGAGCCTCTCGGAGTTCTCATTTCATGGGGCATTTTGTGCATGTTCAATGGAGATAGGCTACTTAACTTATTTTTGTCTGTTTCTTCAACTCAGCAGTGTGTGTTCTACTTCGCGAGCACAGGAGCTTCTCTCTTTTGTCACATCCCCATTACCTGGCACAAAGTAGGCACTCAACAGAGCTTTTGTCTGATCAGTCCTATTTTCCTGCTGAACTATCATTTCTAGAATAAACACCAAAGGCCCTGCTGGCACCACTGTATCCTCAGGACACAGGACAATGCACATCCCACTGGAGGTATCTAATAAATATTTGTGAAGCAAAGGAATGCAGAAGGATAAAATATTTTAGCTTTATAAGTTATATCTGTTTCACTGAGCTACTTCGTGAGTACTTGCAGTGGAGCTACAGCATCAGTAACTGAAAAACATTAGTTCAATACAGTGCACTTTGCTCATCAGCTACCATGGATGAGGTCTTGCACTGAGGAGTAAGACAGGGTTCTGGCTCAAGCAGGTTACAATTTAGTGGCAATAACAGGTAGTTCGCTAACTGTTTCCTACCAGAAACTGCCACAAAACCAGGTATGGAAAGCCAAAGGAATTTCATACTTTATGGGAGTAAGAGGCACAGAATTAATTCCAATGATGATACACCAAAGGGTTTCAAGAAGGAAGAGAACTTTAGGTGAAGATATGCAGAGTAAGTGCAATTTCAAGAGAAGAATCAGACCGTGACAGGAATACATTCCAAGATACACTATGCTGGTCACCTGAAGAACAAAGTGAACTGAAGGTGTAAGGTGAACAGCCTGGTGTGGGCAGAGAGGATGATTCTTAGAAATATTTGTGGGAGGAGATAAGCCTGAGTTAGAATACATACCCATAAATAAACATCTGATTAAGAATTAGAAACTGGGGCACAGAGCTCAGCACCAACATCAACATATCTTCTCTTGCTTAGAGCCACATATGTGTGTCGTCTACCTTTTATGTAGCCAGTGTGTATTGTGCACTTGTTATGTATTAACTAATTCAAATATTAATTAATTGAACATTTTTCGCACAGCAGACACTGATTCAAAGCTTGGAAGTATGCTCTAGGCTCCTCCGTGCTGTGACTGCATTCATGGCTGGCTCCTGGCTTCAGGAAGCTGATAATCCATTGTGAGTTTAGAACAACTGGCCATCCTGGTGAGCTGTGATGAACAGTGGTGAGAACAAATAAATCATGGGGCACAGAGTGGGAGCAAACACTGAAGTGTCGCAGGTTGATAAATCAAGTAGACTTAAAGGGTACATTTCTCAGGTGTGGAGAGGAAAGAGGAAATCCTTCCAGAGACACAGAAAGGCAATGAAGGCTGGGAACACAGACAGTAGCAAAAGTACGACTAGAAGAGTTAAACAGAGTAACGACTGGGCAGGTACAGAAGGGCAGGAGACTATGTTCTGTCCGGCCAGTTATGGGACTTGAGTGGGGATGAAGGAAACCTTCCAACATACTCTTGACCAGAAGAACTCAGGCAGGGTGGGAATGACCTTTGTCCACGCAGCTTTCAGAAACTGAGGCTTTAGTTTGACCTGTGATAATTCTGGGTCATTAGTTCAAAACTGAATTGAATTGTTGTATGCCCAGATGAAGTCATAGAATAACTGCTTGCTGCTTAGCAAAATAATTGCACAATTTATTATTCCACTGGCTGCAAAATGGGCTTTTCTAAATCTGTTTCCTTTGTGGACTGGCCAAACATGACAATTATTCATACAATGGCATTACCGACAACTGAGATTCTAATCTTCAAATTAAGGCACCTATTAAAATTTGTGCAACTTTTTTTGCTGGAGCTATCTCTCTTGATCATTGTTATTGGAACATGTAGACAGATGAATTGTCATAAAATAGAATTAACCCATATTTAAAGCTACCAATCCTAATAGTCTTTTAACTAATCAAGACAACTGGATTTACAAAATAAGATTAGGTCAGCTTACTAAAATTTGTAGTCCTTGATTAAATACAGATGTTATGCAAAATAGACTAGGCCTGGGGATTATATGTAAGTGCTTTCTCATTATTTAACTTTATTTTTGCTTTGTAAAAAAAGGAAGGTTCTTTGGAGTCTCAAAGATGACTATAAAATCAGCCTAGAATTGACTAAATAAAAATTTATACATGTAACAGCACACAAACCATGGGCATAAAAACTGCATGTCACCAAACAGTACAATAGATATACAACAATTTAGCAAAAATTAAAAGAGAAGCAATTGATGTTTTCATTCTTACTCTGGGAATAGAAAGAAAGCAATATTATCCAGCTAATTATACATCTGCTAAAACACAACTCAGTATAAAAGATAACAATTAATGAATTCAAACATTTTCTTATTTCTTGTTGTTTCCCAGGCCCAGTGCTAGACTCAGTGATGTATTAAATGAATAAAATACTGCCCTGAAGAATTTTTCAGGACAGTGGAATTTAATGCAAAAGTGTATAGTATATAGTTAAGAATATAAGCTCATGACCAAGTGCCCTGTCTCAAATCCAGGCTCCGCCACTTGCTGCTTATGAGGTCTACAGGTAAGAAATCTCGTTTTTCATGCCTCAGTGTTCCTGCCTCAACAGTGGGGATAATTACGGCCTCTCATCCAGAGTAATGTGGACAGAACTGTTTCCCACACAAGCCACAGCGCAACAATCTGGTCCTTAGCCACGCAGACTCCCTGCCTTGCAGTCGCACGCCTGCTGCTAGATTTCCCATGTCCCTCTGCCTAGCCTTCCCCTTAGGTATAACAGCAATGACTAGTTAAGAGGGTTCTATCTCTCTGGGTGCCTACATTGACCTGCCTCTAAATGCTAAATGACCAAAACAGACTATCTCAAACTAGCCAGCTCTCAAGTTGCACATGACAGCGAAATTTATATGGGGAGATGTTTAACTATTTAATCTTAAAATAAAATGTAGCCCAAATATCGACACATTTCTGTTAAGTAACAGGACAAATCCTGCAGCGGTAGTAGACAGAATAACAAGCACTTTGGAAACTTAATGTTACGTGAGTGTATAAAGTATCTGCTGATGAGGAACCATGATCCTCACCAGATGAGGAGGTGTGAGTAGCTGCTGAGGTTTGAGTCTGTGTCTTTTCAAATGTGGCGCTGACTGTGTGTCCATTGAGTGACCAATACGGGGGGCACAGGGAGCTGTGCTTCTGCAGAACGCGCTCATCTGCCAAGCATCTCCTAATCACGATCTGCGCTTACAAATGGACAGGACAAAACTGGACAGTCAGTTGGACTGAGCTGCTGAATTCTGCACAAAGAACAGTGTTAAATGGAAGGAATCTTGAAATTCCCTTTCTACACGCAGGCTTGCTGATGTCTGAAATATTTACATTGTGCAAAACAAATCATAGACTGAACTACAGATGTTTTAGGTAACAACAATAACCATTAGAAGAATTTAAGATTGAAGAATAGATTATTTCTATTTTGCTATGGTGAATTACAGTGTAATACCAGTGTATTCTCATGATGATAAGGATATATCCACTTTTCTACTTGGAGCAAGGATAAACCAAGATATAGTACTTTACAAATATATTTGTCCAATATTAAATTCAAATTATGTTATCCTATTCTCCTAAAATCCTCCTTGTTCCTCCCTCCATCCCATTCCCCTCTTTCCTTCCTTCCTTCCTTCCTTCCTTCCTTCCTTCCTTCCTTCCTTCCTTCCTTCCTTCCTTCCTTCCTTCCTTCCTTCCTTCCTTTCCTTCCTTCCTCCCTCCCTCCCTCTCTCTCTCTCTCTCTCTTTCTCTCATTCCTTCTTTGATTCTATCTTATTTTTGTAGTTCAGGCTGGCCCTGCACTCACTATGTTGCCTAGGGCAGCCTGGAACTCACAGCAATTCTCCTGCCTCTGCCTGAGTGCTGGAATTATAGGTGTGCGCCACCACACCCAGCATTGTGATATGTGGTACCAGGGATAGGATTGAACTCAGGATCTTTCACTTGCCAGGCAGATGCCAGGACCACAGAGCTAAATCCCTGACCCTCTCTTAATACTTTTTATCATGTCTTAGTATCTTTGTGAATTTTCATGTATTTTATGGTATAAGCCAAACAGGTCTCATACAAAGACATCCTGCTAACTGGTTACATGCTAATACATAGATCTACAAATTCCAAACCACATCCAATTCAGCAAGCCCAAAGAACAGTTTAGTTGGATTTAGTTGGAAGATCAACACAGTTTTGAAAATATTAGCAATATTTTAATTGCTGACAAGAGACATCTACTTTAAATCACTTCTGTTCACTAAGTTTCTCCAGCCTTGAATTCAGACATACAAAACACTGAGTTCCTTTTAAATAAGCAGAAAGAGAAAGAATCTCAGGATTCTTTTCATAGCTGAAGTTCTATGGTGGTCTGCTCTGACTCCAGATCTTATGCATCTTTTTGTTTTCTAATTCCTTGTGTTCACCTTTTATTTTAGAACTGGTTTTAATTCAGCATAAACTTATCTCAGTAACTAGCCTTGTCGGTTCCCACTATCTGGACACCAGACCTAAAGCTCCACCTCCATTGGCTTCCAGGGTCTGACCTGTCCATGCTTCCACCTTCTCCAGCATTTCTGACAGACTCTTGCCATGGTTTTCAAGAGTACGAAGGCTCTTTGAGGTACACTGTGTTGATTATCACCAAAAGGCACTTTTGACCCAAATCTTCCCACAATTTTAACTAATTCTGCACTTTGACTCTTTTAGCTGACCTGTCCACCTGAAAATCTCATTACCAGTAAACTCAGCATTGAAAACCACGTTCGTGTTCCATTGGTTACCAATTTTCAACTTATGTTCCTTTTACAAAAATGAGTCTTTTTCAAGTTACCAACCTTTAAAGCTATGTAAGTACTGCCGACCTTTGATCCCTTAAAAGTGAGTGTAAACTTGAGAGTCACTATCTGACACACTTCGGCCCTCCCGTGTCTTCTCCTGCTGTGCAGTGCCTCTGCTGGATGCACGTGCCCATCTGGGTCTTGCCAACCCACCTGCCACACTGCTGACCGATCAGCGTCTGACTGATCCTGGAATTTGGCTTGCTCGGCACCCATTCCAGCCCCATCCTTTTACTTTTTGGCACCTAAAGAGCCTGGGAAGTAAACACAACATGGCCCAGAGACTTTACAGCGAAGGCTCTCTCGGTGAGCTGGGGCTCACCAAGCTAAAGCATGGCAGCTGCCTGTTCAGAGAAGCTGGGCTTCCGGCAAGAGCAACAGCCTCTGTGGCAACTGGAAAAAGGATAATAGCATCAAGTTCCATTTGGGGGTACAAAAAGTGGGCCAGGGTGGCAAGAGGTGTTTTACTACAAGTGTGGTCTGGTTATGCTAGTGGAATAATAATTAAAAACTCAGTGCATTATAAATGATAAGACTAGATTCTACAGTCAGCAACCAAGAACCATAAAACACTTCCCAGACCTTACTACTACTACTACTACTACTGTAACTGCTACTTCTACTACAGTATTTCCCTTCTTTCCCAAGATGACATTAAAGACCCTCATGGTGTGGCTTTAATTCACTTGTGCTGGTTCCTACCACTTCTCTACAACAAGCTCTCCTTGCAGGCTTGTGTTGCTGTGCTACAGAGATTCAGCATACACTACTTCACTCATGGGGAAAGTCTTTCTCTTTGTCTCCAAGTAGACAGATCCTCTCAAAGCACAGGAAGAGTCCCATGTCTGTCATAAAGCCATGCTAAACTACTTCAGGAAGGAGGCATCTTCCCTCACTCACTTCTTCTAAATGTACAGATAATGTACATTTATGGTCTTGTGTTCTTCATCACCTCTCTTTTTTTTCTGTCTAATTCTGTATCTCTTTAGGAGAGGGCCTCACTATGTGGCCCAAGCTCGCAGTTCTCCTGGAGTTTGTATTTTTGTTTCAGAACATTTCAGTTCTATATCCCACTCCAAATTAAGTAACCAGATAGACAAATGGGAATCAATTCCCCTTGATTTTCTTTGGAGAATGAAACTTGCACATACACATTCTAGGATGTAAATAAATGTCCTACTGTAGTGAAAGTGGTTCCCTTTCTATGGCTGTGTAGCCCACATTAGGCAAATCTCATTGCAAGACTCCGCAGATTCTACTGAGTTCATTCTAAAATGTTATATTTTGTATACTCTGCACATCTAAATTGAGTTATGGAGCTGGCTGGTAGAATCATGTGTGTAACTCAGGACAGAGGCTGGGATCTCAACCAATTCTGTGCATCAGAAATTGCAGGGAATACTGCAAACGCACATCATACAAGACTCAAAGCTGATGACCCTATCCAAGTGATCTCTGACTCCAGAGGGTAGAACTTGAGGCCTCGTTGTTTCTCAGCACATTTCAAAATAGTTTACTGCTGTGTCTGAACGTGATTGGCTCATTCTCTTCAAATTGTAATACTTCTAGTCATTAATAAAATATAAAATTACTAAGACATTTCATTGTCTCACAATGAATTAAATGGAAACTCACTGCCACTGCATAAAGCACATCCTATAAAAGGAAGGTTTATATACCTTGTATTCCTACAAAGTTTCAACCACTGTCCCTGAAGTGAGGGTGATTAGTGCATCATGGTGACACTCTACACATGTGAGACACCCTTTCTTACATAGAATCTGGTCCACAGAAGATCCTGCCGCAGGAACAGAGTCTTTAACTATTACCTTTGCATTCTGTAAATAAGCCCTGAGGATTTCAGGGACTAGATGGATGCTTCAGGAAGGCTGGTCAGAGAACAGAGCACCGACTCTCAGCATATTTCTTTCTCTACCTTCTCAGAGAATGCAGAACCAGAAGATATTTTGGCCTTCACTCAGTCCCCGGCCACCTTGACCCTAGCCTATTGACTCTGCAATCATACTCCATTTACTCTGGGATCCCAGGGAGCAAGGATTAGAATGTCTGTTCCTTCACTGTGCAGTGGGAAGAAGAAAGGTTTCAGAGTCAGACAGCTAGATCTGGCCCTTCACTCCAAAAATACCCCACCTCTAATCTTGTATAATGCATCTGAGCTTGTTCCATTTCAGATTTCTCATCTCTGAAATAGGAATGATTAAGATCTACTTTTTACAGTTGCAGGGCTTAAAAGCAGGAGGGAATGGTACACCTGACACATCATATCACTGTGCAGCACTTCCGACATCTTACTCTGTTCCAGTTTACTGTTTATTTCACTGGACTACCACAGTTTTGGTTGTAAGTGTTGCCCAAATGGCCATGTGTCAATGTTTGAAATCAAGCAGGATTCTACTGCGAAGTGAACCTCACAGGGGTCTGCAAGTCACTGGGGACATGCCCTCACCCGGCCCCTTCCTCTTTCTCATCTTTGCCATCGTTTTCTCTGCACACATTCCTACCATGATATTCTGCCACAGGCCCGAAGGAATGGGGCCAGATCATCATGGACTAAAACTTCCATAGCTATGAACCATGACTAAATACTTGCTTTATAAGTTTACTGTCTACATACATGTCACAGTGATGGGAAGCTAACACAAATACCTAGCTTTCAAATTTCATATCCTAAACTAAAAAATAATGCAGTAATCCATAATAGCTTACAAAAATGGGCTTTAAATGATTTTGTTTCTTTTATAGGCAATCATTGACTTTTTAATTGATCACACAGTTTTTATTACATGTAGTCCTTTTCATTAAAACATTATGGTAAAGTTTGCTATTCCTTGTTGTTGTACCAGGGATAAAACTTGGGCCCTTGGGCTTCCAAAGTAGGTACAGTACCACTTGAGCTAAATCCCTGGCCCTTGCTATTCCTTTTATAAATTAAAATATTAGACAAAACCTATATCAATGTGTCCTGGCCAACATTATGTTTATAATTTTATTTTATATTTTCTTATTTTATTGTACTACTTGTGATTGGAATAAAAATTAATCCTTCCAATTATTAAGTACTTTCTGAAGAGATTCATGCTGATACTACATTGCAGCAATAAAACTCTCAGGGAGTACTGAAATCCAAGATATAGAGATGGATATAATTTTATGCAGCATTCTGTTTGCTACATGTAATGCTGGGCATGATTCCCAGGTCATAGAAAGCATCTTTGGATCATTTTTTCATCAAATGTATTTGGGGCCAAATTTAGTAAAAAACTGAGGAACTCTCCAGCTAGAACTTGCTGTTCTGTCTGCAATCAAAAGAGGAAGAGAAACTTTCCTTCACTCTACTTCACAGAGGTTGAGCTTTGCACTTCATGAAGTGCAAAGCGAGCTTGCCTGGCACAGAAGGGGGCTTTCTTTCAGGACTAAGGACTCCTAGGCTGGGGCTGCCATTAACACAAACTTCCTTCCAAGTGATAAAAACAACATATTGTCTTGGATGAAGTTTTTTCCTATTCTGAGCCTGATGTTTTTGAAGAAGAGGGGAATTGTTCCTTGGAAAATATGTTCTGTATTTCAAATTCACCAGAAATACATTTTAAAAGAATTTACTTTGACCCTTTCCAAGATTCCTAAACAAGTTCCCTTTACTTACTTTTGTTATCTGAAAATTAAATGGACACACGAATGCAACAGAGTAATATGTATGTCACATTTTTATAAATCCAAACAGTAGAAATTTTTACTAGATTTTTAAAGTGAAAGTATAAATTTCTATGTGTGTTCACATGTAATGAAAGCTACAATTTATTATAATACTATTACCTAATGTCACTGAAATTAGAATGTCTATAAAATAAGTGATATTGTGGCAGAATTTCAATGCAGCTTGTCATATTTTCTCTTCAAGTTGTCATTTTTTCCTGCCACATTGATTGTTTGTCATTCCAAATAAGCTGTCAAGTCAAACAGATTCATTTCCTTCTTTTCAGCAATGTTTTCTGGGTATTCTTCTAGAATAAAGCCCTTGAAATGTGTCTTCCTAAAGATAGATGACACTAATGTCATGCTTCTATTTAGTAGACAGAACTTTAGGCCTTGCTTCTTTAGATATTAAAATTTTTCATCTGTTCTTGCACAATTTTCTCAGTATCACCTTTTATTTGCTTAGTTATTATTTTTGCAGTGATATTATACTGGATACATTTGTATATATTACCCTGAAATTCCCTTTAAAATGGTAAAGAGACAAAGTGCAGGATTACAACATTCGATCCCATTGTTAGTCCAAACATTATGCCTATTGGGTGTGGGGTTATGAACCTTCCAGACAATGGAATGCAAGCATAGAACAGGAATCTAGCTCACTGGCATCATGCTCTAGTACCTTCAAAGATGGTTCTCTAGGGTCAAGGATTTAGCTTAAGTGGTACCACACCTATCTTGGAAGCACAAGGGCCCTGAGTTTGATCCCTGGTACTGCAAAAAAAAAAAAAAAAAAAAAGAAAAAGATTCTCTATAACACATTTGGAAGAATCTACTAAATATGGCGATTCACTGACCTGTACCAGCTATTTCAACTGCTCTGCCCACGTTTGCTAACATGTATCACCCATGTTCATACAGTTCAGTGACAGTAAACTGTTTAGAGATGAGGCCCAAACTGCAACCCAAAGCCCAGTTACTTATCACAAAATGCCACCACTGCAGTGAAATCTGAATGCTGAGGTTTTAGTTTAATTTAGAGTATTAGCATCTTTAGTCTAAAAAGAAAAACAACATGTGTGTCACAGGCTCACTGTCAGATTTGGTCTATAGATGTATCCAATTCCTGGAGGAAAACTGCCAGTTAGTTCTATTAGAAGATTTTTTTTTTACCATAAACCATACAAAGAGTCCCAAAATATAAAACATAAATCCAGAGCTGAGTGTGAAGGTGGCTGCTTTTATCCCAGCGTTCTGGGAGGCTGGTGAGGGGTATTGTAAATGCAAGCTCAGTCAGAGCAACTTTACAACCTATTAAGACTCATCTCAGAATCAAAAGGTCTGGAAGTACAGCTTAGTGTACAGGCCCTAGGTTCAGTTCTGAGTACTGAGAAAAGAATCTACTTATAACAGATTTACTTCATGAATGAAAATCCTTAGTCATTCTGAAGTGAACAGTATTTGTAATATCTACAGCAACATGTCTAAATTATCCTGAATTACATTTCCATTAGAGAGAATAAAAGAATCTAGATCCATTGAGAGTCCAAGGTAAAAATAGTAGGAGTGTTCAACAAATTGTCTTGCATTCCAGGATGCCTCCTCCATTAGCATAATCCAGATGAATAGTCTAGATTATTACTGGGGTGGAAGTGCTAGAATTCTCAATCTGTGTGAAGGTCTCTTGAATGCAAAATATGTAAAAATTCACTGGATTGTACAATTGAGGTCTCTACACTGAACAATGGAAATGTTGTACATCAATAATAAAACAATGACAGAGAAGCCTGAAAATTGATCTTTGCTGTCAAAAGTTAGCAATTTCTAACAACAGTATAAACTGTTAATCATTATGATAAACATTAGAAACCCAAGCCAAAATGATTTATTATGTGTTACTGTGGCCGCACACTCTAGCATTCACTTGTCACACAAGCGCCTGGCAGGCTGTGCAGAGGAACACATGGAACACATGCGTTTCACTCTGCTGATGTTTAATTGAGCCTGGCACTTGTGTGCTCCAGTCAGGCACTCAACTGTGCAGGGTGATGTGAGCAGACATGTGCACACACAGATTGGGAAAGAGCTAGTATGAAGTGACGACCTTTCCAACCAATGGTCTGTCATAAAAAGAGTGACAACCGGAAGCAGCTATGCCAAATGTCTACTGAGGACTTACTACGTCACGGGCACTGTGCTAAACTGTTACCCTCAAGGTCTTAGGAATCATATTTTTGGGAATTTTAAGCACATGAGTTGAGAGGGTAGAAGCTCTGTTTTGCAATCTGCTCCCAAATAAGATAATCTGGTAGTGCAAATTAACACATTTACAGGTAGTTCGCTCATACATGATTTTATCATGGCAATTTAAAAATAATTAAAATTCATTAAAGGAACCCTAAACACTTCTACAAAACCCATGTATCTTTTTTTTTTTTTCCGAGACAATATCTCATTAAGTTATTTAGGCTGGCTTTGAACTTCTGGGCTCAGCAGTTTTCCAGCCTTAAAATCCTGAGTGGGTGGGAAAAAAGGAGCACATTACAGTCAGAGATGTCTACTGGAATTATTTTAAAAAGCATTTCTTCTGATACTGAACTCTTATTTTCTCATTCTCAGAGTTCACAGTTGAGAAAATCCTTTGATAGCCTACAATAAGATACAATAAGAGTAAGAAATGTGGAGGAGTGCATAAAATTTCCCAGATCAGATTCTCTTCCTGAACAGCTATCTTCTTTGCAATTATTATTTTCCACATGTAAGTTTCTCCATACTCTTTATTGTATCTCTTAGAAACCATGCTATCATTACATTAAATCTTATTAGTAGTTTTATTATAGAATCTCTAATATCTACACTCATTTAAATTGAAGTAATTCTTAAAAAATCACTATGTAAATGTGAATCCAACTTTTAAATCACTGTACCCATTCTTTAAGGAGAGCCTGTCATTTCTGACACAGTCACTGTGTGTCCTAAAAGCAGAGTAGAAACGTACACCTCGAACCATTTGATTAAATGACAGAGGAGGTACTGTGGATATGAGAAGTTAAGATTTACTAAGAATGGCTCAAATCTTCAAGTATGTGTATAAATCTTTCAAGTATTTGACATTACATAATAGACTTAAAGAAGACCTGAAAAACACCTCTCCTAACTTCCTCATTTTCTTGTTCGGGAAGGGAAGGCTTCACAAAGGTAGGCTAATACTTTCCTGGGAGGCAATAGACCTGCTCCTCATGCCAACCAGGAAAATGACTCTCAGCATGTAATTTCTTAAAAATTACAAATTCATAATTATACACATCTACAAAGATATTTTAGAACATTCAGTATTTGCATGTAGAGCAACATATACATATCTTAGTATGATCCCACACATCCCAGTTGCATAATACAAACACACATATCCCTGTTGAAACACACCTATAAATAACCCAGTTGAATCACAGTTCAACTCTGCCTGCTGTCTGACAAAAAACAATATATATGAAGACAACTCTGAAAATATCTGTAAGTTCTCTCTTCCCTGAGAAGCAATCTGGAAAACTTTAATTCCTTCTGTTAGTTTATCCTTCCTGCTTGGTGCTGGGGGCTACACATATCCCTCATGCTATCCTTCTCGCTTTTTTCAACTTGTCCTTTTTTTCTTTATTGGATATTTTCAGTACAATGGAAGGCTTGTGAAGGGATGTTTAGATTAACCTATCCCCTATGGAGAGTTCACCTTCCTTTAAGACTAGCTCACAAAATTGAAAACCTTTACATAGGCTAATTGATTAGACTGCTGGGGCACTCTGGGTGGCACCGTGCATGAGATGTTTGACACCAGCGTAAAATGAAGATGCATCTTTGTAATTTCCCTGACAAAGCCAGTACATTACTGTTCTGTTGTATCTATCCCCAACTTGTTTCAAAATCAACAAAGTCTGGATCTTATGAGTTTCACATTTTTTTTTAAATAGAAGGTTTGGATGATATTTTTGGTGCCAAAAATGGGTTAGACAATTGGGATAATCTTGAATCTCATTTTTCCCCATGAGAAAGATGGTTTTTCCTGATCTATGCAAACCTTCCATAATGACCGAGAATTTCTTGGAATAAACAGGGTGCTCAATGCATGTTCTTCTGGGAGAGAGAGTAGAAATTGCTATAATGCACAGAAAAATGTTACTTCACTGGAAATTTTCATTGAATGCAAATACCCTAGCTATCATGATGGAAAAAAAAATTACAATTTTGTAGCTTGTCAGAGATGACACATCTAATTGTTGCCTGCACAACCTGAACATGGAGTCTTACCTACGGCCAATGTTCAGTAAGAACTGAATGAATGGAACATGATAATGAATAATTCCCTTCTGACACTGGTCATGTCACTATGTAGAACAATGGGTTCACTTAAAGTGAAATGGTAGGAGTCTCTGAATCAGTCAAAAATGCTTATTTGCAATTGGATTTCATTTAGCTCTATACAAATAAGCAACTAGGTAGTACATGTGAATGTTGGAAGCACGTAAATCAGAAAAGAGTAAGAGATTCAGTTAATCAATAGACAAAGGCAAGGTCAGTATCAGATGCCATAAAATACCATGGGAAGAGTAAATGAAGAAGCTACCATAAAAAACTCATTTTCTTCATAGAACAAAGCAACACCTAATGTACACTTTGGGTTAATAGTTACAAATACGTATTCATGTTTGAAGGTCAAAGATCAAATAAAGGAGAATATCAAATTTCATGTGGATAAAATGGCACAGATATTGTACCTAGAATGAAAGTTAAACAGAGAACAACTACTCTGACTGATACTGGGCTTAATACAGTATTTAGCATTTTTTAGTGGATAAATCATGATTGTTCCTTACACCAATTTATCCAGAACATTATCAGATAAGCAAGTGTATTTCACAGAGAGGTAGAGACCTATCGCCATTATAGTATTTCTTCAAACACAATGATCTAAAGAACTGTCTGGAACTTTGTCCTATTCTGAGCATTTCACTGGTCTATACAAAGGACCACTACTACTTCACCTGTTATTCTTCTTCTCCAAATCAGTCCTCTCATCTCCCTTACAGCCACACTTCTGAGATCGTACCTACATGTTCATACAGCCTTATTCTAATGGCCCCAGACAGAAAAATCCAAGGGTTCACCAAGAAGTGAGTGAAGAAACAAATTAGTTCACACCCACACCTTGAAATATCACTTAGCAAAGAACAACACATGAGAATCTTAAAAATGATATTCAGTGAAAGAAGCATGAAACAAAAATTTACACCACAAATGAGTCCATAAAAGAAGATCTGGAACTAACCAGTTATGTACATTTTGGGAAGAGAATTCACTAGAAAGACACAGATACAAGGCAACTTCTCAAGTGATGGAAATGTATCTTATATGATATGTATTTTATATGAAAGTAGCCTTAAAAGTAGTGTTTTAGTGTCCATAAATAATATGTGAAAGAGAGAGAGGGAG